>CAWVNZ010002647.1:0-46362 GCA_963930735.1 Dioctria linearis
CAATCCCTGGCGTATTTAAAATTTGCAACAGTAAAAAATTATTTTTTGAATAATTTACTATAGAAAAGGCAATCCCTGGCGTAATTAAAATTTGCGACAGTAAAAAATTATTTTTTGAATAATTTACTATAGAAAAGGCAATCCCTGGCGTATTTACAATTTGCAACAGTATAAAATTATTTTTTGCAAAATTTACTATAGAAAAGGCAATCCCTGGCGTATTTAAAATTTGCAACAGTAAAAAATTATTTTTTGAATAATTTACTATAGAAAAGGCAATCCCTGGCGTAATTAAAATTTGCGACAGTAAAAAAATATTTTTTGAATAATTTACTATAGAAAAGGCAATCCCTGGCGTAATTAAAATTTGCGACAGTATAAAATTATTTTTTGAATAATTTACTATAGAAAAGGCAATCCCTGGCTTAATTAAAATTTGCGACAGTAAAAAATTATTTTTTGCAAAATTTACTATAGAAAAGGCAATCCCGGGCGTAGTTAAAATTTTCGACACTAAACAATTATTTTTTGAATAATTTACTATAGAAAAGGCAATCCCTGGCGTATTTAAAATTTACAACAGTAAAAAATTATTTTTTGAATAATTTACTATAGAAAAGGCAATCCCTGGCGTAATTAAAATTTGAGACAGTAAAAAATTATTTTTTGCAAAATTTACTATAGAAAAGGCAATCCCTGGCGTAGTTAAAATTTGCGACACTAAACAATTATTTTTTGCAAAATTTACTATAGAAAAGGCAATCCCTGGCGTATTTAAAATTTGCAACAGTATAAAATTATTTTTTGAATAATTTACTATAGAAAAGGCAATCCCTGGCGTAATTAAAATTTGCGACAGTAAAAAATTATTTTTTGCAAAATTTAATATAGAAAAGGCAATCCCTGGCGTAGTTAAAATTTGCGACACTAAACAATTATTTTTTGAATAATTTACTATAGAAAAGGCAATCCCTGGCCTATTTAAAATTTGCAACAGTAAAAAATTATTTTTTGAATAATTTACTATAGAAAAGGCAATCCCTGGCGTAATTAAAATTTGAGACAGTAAAAAATTATTTTTTGCAAAATTTACTATAGAAAAGGCAATCCCTGGCGTAATTAAAATTTGAGACAGTAAAAAATAATTTTTTGAATTATTTACTATAGAAAAGGCAATACCTGGCGTAATTAAAATTTGCGACAGTAAAAAATGAATTTTTGAATATTTTACTATAGAAAAGGCAATCCCTGGCGTAATTAAAATTTGAGACAGTAAAAAATTAATTTTTGCAAAATTTACTATAGAAAAGGCAATCCCTGGCGTAATTAAAATTTGAGACAGTAAAAAATTATTTTTTGCAAAATTTACTATAGAAAAGCAATCCCTGGCGTACTTAAAATTTGAGACAGTAAAAAATTATTTTTTGAATAATTTACTATAGAAAAGGCAATCCCTGGCGTAATTAAAATTTGCGACAGTATAAAATTATTTTTTGCAAAATTTACTATAGAAAAGGCAATCCCTGGCGTAATTAAAATTTGCTACAGTAAAAAATTATTTTTTGAATAATTTACTATAGAAAAGGCAATCCCTGGCGTATTTAAAATTTGCAACAGTAAAAAATTATTTTTTGAATAATTTACTATAGAAAAGGCAATCCCTGGCGTAATTAAAATTTGAGACAGTAAAAAATTAATTTTTGCAAAATTTACTATAGAAAAGGCAATCCCTGGCGAAATTAAAATTTGAGACAGTAAAAAATTATTTTTTGCAAAATTTACTATAGAAAAGCAATCCCTGGCGTATTTAAAATTTGAGACAGTAAAAAATTATTTTTTGCAAAATTTACTATACAAAAGGCAATCCCTGGCGTAATTAAAATTTGCGACAGTATAAAATTATTTTTTGAATAATTTACTATAGAAAAGGCAATCCCTGGAATAATTAAAATTTGCGACAGTAAAAAATTATTTTTTGCAAAATTTACTATAGAAAAGGCAATCCCTGGCGTAATTAAAATTTGCGACAGTAAAAAATTAATTTTTGAATAATTTACTATAGAAAAGGCAATCCCTGGCGTAATTAAAATTTGAGACACTAAACAATTATTTTTTGAATAATTTACTATAGAAAAGGCAATCCCTGGCGTAATTAAAATTTGCGACAGTATAAAATTATTTTTTGAATAATTTACTATAGAAAAGGCAATCCCTGGCGTAATTAAAATTTGCGACACTAAACAATTATTTTTTGAATAATTTACTATAGAAAAGGAAATCCCTGGCGTATTTAAAATTTGTGACAGTAAAAAAATATTTTTTGCAAAATTTACTATAGAAAAGGCAATCCCTGGCGTAATTAAAATTTGCGACAGTAAAAAATTAATTTTTGAATAATTTACTATAGAAAAGGCAATCCTTGGCGTAATTAAAATTTGCGACAGTAAAAAATTATTTTTTGCAAAATTTACTATAGAAAAGGCAATCCCTGGCGTAATTAAAAATTTGAGACAGTAAAAAATTATTTTTTGAATAATTTACTATAGAAAAGGCAATCCCTGGCGTAATTAAAATTTGCGACAGTAAAAATTATTTTTTGAATAATTTACTATAGAAAAGGCAATCCCTGGCTTAATTAAAATTTGCGACAGTAAAAAATTATTTTTTGCAAAATTTACTATAGAAAAGGCAATCCCTGGCGTAATTAAAATTTGCGACAGTAAAAAATTAATTTTTGAATAATTTACTATAGAAAAGGCAATCCCTGGCGTAATTAAAATTTGCGACACTAAACAATTATTTTTTGAATAATTTACTATAGAAAAGGCAATCCCTGGCGTAATTAAAATTTGAGACAGTAAAAAATTATTTTTTGAATAATTTACTATAGAAAAGGCAATCCCTGGCGTAATTAAAATTTGCGACACTAAACAATTAGTTTTTGAATAATTTACTATAGAAAAGGCAATCCCTGGCGTAATTAAAATTTGCGACAGTAAAAAATGAATTTTTGAATAATTTACTATAGAAAAGGCAATCCCTGGCGTAGTTAAAATTTGCGACAGTAAAAAATTATTTTATGAATAATTTACTATAGAAAAGGCAATCCCTGGCGTATTTAAAATTTGCAACAGTAAAAAATTATTTTTTGCAAAATTTACTATAGAAAAGGCAATCCCTGGCGTAATTAAAACTTGCGACAGTAAAAAATTATTTTTTGCAAAATTTACTATAGAAAAGGCAATCCCTGGCGTAATGAAAACTTGCGACAGTATAAAATTATTTTTTGAATAATTTACTATAGAAAAGGCAATCACTGGCGTAATTAAAATTTGAGACAGTAAAAAATTATTTTTTGTATAATTTACTATAGAAAAGGCAATCCCTGGCGTAATTTTAATTTGCGACAGTAAAAAATTAATTTTTTGAATAATTTACTATAGAAAAGGCAATCCCTGGCGTAATTAAAATTTGAGACAGTAAAAAATTATTTTTTGCAAAATTTACTATAGAAAAGGCAATCCCTGGCGTAATTAAAATTTGTGACAGAAAAAATTATTTTTTGAATAATTTACTATAGAAAAGGCAATCCCTGGCGTAATTATAATTTGCGACAGTAAAAAATTATTTTTTGAATAATTTACTATAGAAAAGGCAATCCCTGGCATAATTAAAATTTGAGACAGTAAAAAATGAATTTTTGAATAATTTACTATAGAAAAGGCAATCCCTGGCGTAATTAAAATTTGCGACAGTAAAAATTATTTTTTGAATAATTTACTATAGAAAAGGCAATCCCTGGCGTATTTAAAATTTGAGACATTAAAAAATTATTTTTTGCAAAATTTACTATAGAAAAGGCAATCCCTGGCGTAATTAAAATTTGCGACAGTAAAAAATTAATTTTTGAATAATTTACTATAGAAAAGGCAATCCCTGGCGTAATTAAAATTTGCGACAATAAAAAATGATTTTTTGCAAAATTTACTATAGAAAAAGCAATCCCTGGCGTAATTAAAATTTGCGACAGTAAAAAATTATTTTTTGAATAATTTACTATAGAAAAGGCAATCCCTGGCGTATTTAAAATTTGCAACAGTAAAAAATAATTTTTTGAATAATTTACTATAGAAAAGGCAATCCCTGGCGTAATTAAAATTTGAGACAGTAAAAAATTAATTTTTGCAAAATTTACTATAGAAAAGGCAATCCCTGGCGTAATTAAAATTTGCGACACTAAACAATTATTTTTTGCAAAATTTACAATACAAAAGGCAATCCCTGGCGTATTTAAAATTTGCGACACTAAACAATTATTTTTTGCAAAATTTGCTATACAAAAGGCAATCCCTGGCGTATTTAAAATTTGCAACAGTAAAAAATTATTTTTTGCAAAATTTACTATAGAAAAGGCAATTCCTGGCGTAATTAAAATTTGAGACAGTAAAAAATTATTTTTTGAATAATTTACTATAGAAAAGGCAATCCCTGGCGTAATTAAAATTTGCGACAGTAAAAAATGAATTTTTGAATAATTTACTATAGAAAAGGCAATCCCTGGCGTAATTAAAATTTGCGACAATAAACAATTATTTTTTGCAAAATTTACTATAGAAAAGGCAATCCCTGGCGTAATTATAATTTGCGACAGTAAAAAATTAATTTTTGAATAATTTACTATACAAAAGGCAATCCCTGGCGTATTTAAAATTTGCGACAGTATAAAATTTTTTTTTGAATAATTTACTATAGAAAAGGCAATCCCTGGCGTAGTTAAAATTTGCGACACTAAACAATTATTTTTTGCAAAATTTACTATAGAAAAGGCAATCCCTGGCGTAATTATAATTTGCGACAGTAAAAAAATTAATTTTTGCATAATTTACTATAGAAAAGGCAATCCCTGGCGTAATTAAAATTTGCGACACTAAACAATTATTTTTTGCAAAATTTACTATACAAAAGGCAATCCCTGGCGTATTTGCGACACTAAAAAATTATTTTTTTGAATAATTTATTATAGAAAAGGCAATCCCTGGCGTAATTAAAATTTGTGACAGAAAAAATTATTTTTTGAATAATTTACTATACAAAAGGCAATCCCTGGCGTGTTTAAAATTTGCGACAGTATAAAATTATTTTTTGAATAATTTACTATAGAAAAGGCAATCCCTGGCGTAATTAAAATTTGTGACAGTATAAAATTATTTTTTGCAAAATTTACTATAGAAAAGGCAATCCCTGGCGTAATTAAAATTTGCGACAGTAAAAAATTATTTTTTGCAAAATTTACTATAGAAAAGGCAATCCCTGGCGTAATTAAAATTTGAGACACTAAACAATTATTTTTTGCAAAATTTACTATACAAAAGGCAATCCCTGGCGTATTTAAAATTTGCAACAGTAAAAAATTATTTTTTGCAAAATTTACTATAGAAAAGGCAATCCCTGGCGTAATTAAAATTTGAGACAGTAAAAAATTATTTTTTGAATAATTTACTATAGAAAAGGCAATCCCTGGCGTAATTAAAATTTGCGACAGTAAAAAATTATTTTTTGAATAATTTACTATAGAAAAGGCAATCCCTGGCGTAATTAAAATTTGCGACACTAAACAATTATTTTTTGCAAAATTTACTATAGAAAAGGCAATCCCTGGCGTAATTATAATTTGCGACAGTAAAAAAATTAATTTTTGAATAATTTACTATAGAAAAGGCAATCCCTGGCGTAATTAAAATTTGCGACACTAAACAATTATATTTTGCAAAATTTACTATACAAAAGGCAATCCCTGGCGTATTTAAAATTTGCGACAGTATAAATTTAGTTTTTGAATAATTTACTATAGAAAAGGCAATCCCTGGCGTAATTAAAATTTGCGACAGTAAAAAATTAATTTTTGAATAATATACTATAGAAAAGGCAATCCCTGGCGTAATTAAAATTTGCGACACTAAACAATTATTTTTTGCAAAATTTACTATACAAAAGGCAATCCCTGGCGTATTTAAAATTTGCGACACTAAACAATTATTTTTTGCAAAATTTGCTATACAAAAGGCAATCCCTGGCGTATTTAAAATTTCCAACAGTAAAAAATTATTTTTTGCATAATTTACTATAGAAAAGGCAATTCCTGGCGTAATTTAAATTTGAGACAGTAAAAAATTATTTTTTGAATAATTTACTATAGAAAAGGCAATCCCTGGTGTAATTAAAATTTGCGACAGTAAAAAATGAATTTTTGAATAATTTACTATAGAAAAGGCAATCCCTGGCGTAATTAAAATTTGCGACAATAAACAATTATTTTTTGCAAAATTTACTATAGAAAAGGGCAATCCCTGGCGTAATTATAATTTGCGACAGTAAAAAATTAATTTTTGAATAATTTACTATAGAAAAGGCAATCCCTGGCGTAATTAAAATTTGCGACACTAAACAATTATTTTTTACAAAATTTACTATACAAAAGGCAATCCCTGGCGTATTTAAAATTTGCGACAGTATAAAATTATTTTTTGAATAATTTACTATAGAAAAGGCAATCCCTGGCGTAATTAAAATTTGCGACAGTAAAAAATGAATTTTTGCAAAATTTACTATAGAAAAGGCAATCCTGGCGTAATTAAAATTTGCGACACTAAACAATTATTTTTTGAATAATTTACTATAGAAAAGGCAATCCCTGGCGTAATTAAAATTTGCGACACTAAAAAATTATTTTTTGAATAATTTATTATAGAAAAGGCAATCCCTGACGTAATTAAAATTTGTGACAGAAAAAATTATTTTTTGAATAATTTACTATACAAAAGGCAATCCCTGGCGTATTTAAAATTTGCGACAGTATAAAATTATTTTTTGAATAATTTACTATAGAAAAGCAATCCCTCCCTGGCGTAATTAAAATTTGCGACAGTATAAAATTATTTTTTGCAAAATTTACTATAGAAAAGGCAATCCCTGGCGTAATTAAAATTTGCGACAGTAAAAAATTATTTTTTGCGAAATTTACTATAGATAAGGCAATCCCTGGCGTAATTAAAATTTGCGACACTAAACAATTATTTTTTGCAAAATTTACTATACAAACGAAAATCCCTGGCGTATTTAAAATTTGCAACAGTAAAAAATTATTTTTTGCAAAATTTACTATAGAAAAGGCAATCCTGGCGTAATTAAAATTTGAGACAGTAAAAAATTATTTTTTGAATAATTTACTATAGAAAAGGCAATCCCTGGCGTAATTAAAATTTGCGACAGTAAAAAATTATTTTTGAATAATTTACTATAGAAAAGGCAATCCCTGGCGTAATTAAAATTTGCGACACTAAACAATTATGTTTTGCAAAATTTACTATAGAAAAGGCAATCCCTGGCGTAATTATAATTTGCGACAATAAAAAAATTAATTTTTGAATAATTTACTATAGAAAAGGCAATCCCTGGCGTAATTAAAATTTGCGACACTAAACAATTATTTTTTGCAAAATTTACTATACAAAAGGCAATCCCTGGCGTAATTAAAATTTGCGACAGTAAAAATTATTTTTTGAATAATTTACTATAGAAAAGGCAATCCCTGGCGTAATTAAAATTTGCGACAGTAAAAAATTATTTTTTGCAAAATTTACTATAGAAAAGGCAATCCCTTGCGTAATTAAAATTTGCGACAGTAAAAAATGAATTTTTGAATAATTTACTATAGAAAAGGCAATCCCTGGCGTAATTAAAATTTGCGACAGTAAAAAATTATTTTTTGAATAATTTACTATAGAAAAGGCAATCCCTGGCGTATTTAAAATTTGCAATAGTAAAAAATTATTTTTTGCAAAATTTACTATAGAAAAGGCAATCCATGGCGTAATTAAAATTTGCGACACTAAACAATTAGTTTTTGCAAAATTTACTATAGAAAAGGCAATCCCTGGCGTAATGAAAACTTGCGACAGTATAAAATTATTTTTTGGAATAATTTACTATAGAAAAGGCAATCACTGGCGTAATTAAAATTTGAGACAGTAAAAAATTATTTTTTGAATAATTTACTATATAAAAGGCAATCCTGGCGTAATTTTAATTTGCGACAGTAAAAAATTATTTTTTGAATAATTTACTATAGAAAAGGCAATCCCTGGCGTAATTAAAATTTGAGACAGTAAAAAATTATTTTTTGCAAAATTTACTATAGAAAAGGCAATCCCTGGCGTAATTAAAATTTGTGACAGAAAAAATTATTTTTTGAATAATTTACTATAGAAAAGGCAATCCCTGGCGTAATTATAATTTGCGACAGTAAAAAATTATTTTTTGAATAATTTACTATAGAAAAGGCAATCCCTGGCGTAATTAAAATTTGAGACAGTAAAAAATTATTTTTTGCAAAATTTACTATAGAAAAGGCAATCCCTGGCGTAATTATAATTTGCGACAGTAAAAAATTATTTTTTTGAATAATTTACTATAGAAAAGGCAATCCCTGGCGTAATTAAAATTTGAGACAGTAAAAAATGAATTTTTGATAATTTACTATAGAAAAGGCAATCCCTGGCGTATTTAAAATTTGCAACAGTAAAAAATAAGTTTTTGAATAATTTACTATAGAAAAGGCAATCCCTGGCGTAATTAAAATTTGAGACAGTAAAAAATTAATTTTTGCAAAATTTACTATAGAAAAGGCAATCCCTGGCGTAATTAAAATTTGCGACACTAAACAATTATTTTTTGCAAAATTTACTATACAAAAGGCAATCCCTGGCGTATTTAAAATTTGCGACACTAAACAATTATTTTTTGAAAAATTTGCTATACAAAAGGCAATCCTGGCGTATTTAAAATTTGCAACAGTAAAAAATTATTTTTGCTAAATTTACTATAGAAAAGGGAATTCCTGGCGTAATTAAAATTTGAGACAGTAAAAAATTATTTTTTGAATAATTTACTATAGAACAGGCAATCCCTGGCGTAATTAAAATTTGCGACAGTAAAAAATGAATTTTTGAATAATTTACTATAGAAAAGGCAATCCCTGGCGTAATTAAAATTTGCGACAATAAACAATTATTTTTTGCAAAATTTACTATAGAAAAGGCAATCCCTGGCGTAATTATAATTTGCGACAGTAAAAAATTAATTTTTGAATAATTTACTATAGAAAAGGCAATCCCTGGCGTAATTAAAATTTGCGACACTAAACAATTATTTTTTGCAAAATTTACTATACAAAAGGCAATCCCTGGCGTATTTAAAATTTGCGACAGTATAAAATTATTTTTTGAATAATTTACTATAGAAAAGGCAATCCCTGGCGTAATTAAAATTTGCGACAGAAAAAAATGAATTTTTTGCAAAATTTACTATAGAAAAGGCAATCCTTGGCGTAATTAAAATTTGCGACACTAAACAGTTATTTTTTGAATAATTTACTATAGACAAGGCAATCCCTGGCGTAATTAAAATATGCGACACTAAAAATTATTTTTTGAATAATTTATTATAGAAGAGGCAATCCCTGGCGTAATTAAAATTTGTGACAGAATAAATTATTTTTTGAATAATTTACTATACAAAAAGCAATCCCTGGCGTATTTAAAATTTGCGACAGTATAAAATTATTTTTTGAATAATTTACTATAGAAAAGGCAATCCCTGGCGTAATTAAAATTTGCGACAGTATAAAATTATTTTTGCAAAATTTACTATAGAAAAGGCAATCCCTGGCGTAATTAAAATTTGCGACAGTAAAAAATTATTTTTTGCAAAATTTACTATAGAAAAGGCAATCCCTGGCGTAATTAAAATTTGCGACACTAAACAATTATTTTTTGCAAAATTTACTATACAAAAGGCAATCCCTGGCGTATTTAAAATTTGCAACAGTAAAAAATTATTTTTTGCAAAATTTACTATAGAAAAGGCAATCCCTGGCGTAATTAAAATTTGAGACAGTAAAAAATTATTTTTTGAATAATTTACTATAGAAAAGGCAATCCCTGGCGTAATTAAAATTTGCGACAAAAAAAAATTATTTTTTGAATAATTTTCTATAGAAAAGGCAATCCCTGGCGTAATTAAAATTTGCGACACTAAACAATTATTTTTGCAAAATTTTCTATAGAAAAGGCAATCCCTGGCGTAATTATAATTTGCGACAGTAAAAAAATTAATTTTTGAATAATTTACTATAGAAAAGGCAATCCCTGGCGTAATTAAAATTTGCGACACTAAACAATTATTTTTTGCAAAATTTACTATACAAAAGGCAATCCCTGGCGTATTTAAAATTTGCGACAGTATAAAATTAGTTTTTGAATAATTTACTATAGAAAAGGCAATCCCTGGCGTAATTAAAATTTGCGACAGTATAAAATTATTTTTTGCAAAATTTACTATAGAAAAGGCAATCCCTGGCGTAATTAAAATTTGCGACAGCAAAAAATTATTTTTTGAATAATTTACTATAGAAAAGGCAATCCCTGGCGTAATTAAAATTTGCGACAGTAAAAAATTATTTTTTGAATAATTTACTATAGAAAAGGCAATCCCTGGCGTAATTAAAATTTGCGACAGTAAAAAATTATTTTTTGAATAATTTACTATAGAAAAGGCAATCCCTGGCGTATTTAAAATTTGCGACAGTAAAAAATTAATTTTTGAATAATTTACTATAGAAAAGGCAATCCCTGGCGTAATTATAAAAAATGCGACAGTAAAAAATAATTTTTTGAATGATTTACTATAGAAAAGGCAATCCCTGGCGTATTTAAAATTTGCGACAGTAAAAAATGAATTTTTGAATAATTTACTATAGAAAAGGCAATCCCTGGCGTAATTAAAATTTGCGACACTAAACAATTATTTTTTGAATAATTTACTATAGAAAAGGCAATCCCTGGCGTATTTAAAATTTGCGACACTAAACAATTATTTTTTGCAAAATTTACTATAGAAAAGGCAATCCCTGGCGTAATTAAAATTTGCGACAGTAAAAAATTATTTTTTGAATAATTTACTACAGAAAAGGCAATCCCTGCGTAATTAAAATTTGCGACAGTATAAAATTATTTTTTGAATAATTTACTATAGAAAAGGCAATCCCTGGCGTAATTAAAATTTGCGACAATAAAAAATTATTTTTTGCAAAATTTACTATAGAAAAGGCAATCCTTGGCGTAATTATAATTTGCGACAGTAAAAAATTAATTTTTGAATAATTTACTATAGAAAAGGCAATCCCTGGCGTAATTAAAATTTGCGACACTAAACAATTATTTTTTGCAAAATTTACTATACAAAAGGCAATCCCTGGCGTATTTAAAATTTGCGACAGTATAAAAATATTTCTTGAATAATTTACTATAGAAAAGGCAATCCTTGGCGTAATTAAAATTTGCGACACTAAACAATTATTTTTTGCAAAATTTACTATAGAAAAGGCAATCCCTGGCGTAATTAAAATTTGCGACAGTAAAAAATTAATTTTTGCAAAATTTACTATAGAAAAGGCAATCCCCGGCGTAATTAAAATTTGCGACAGTAAAAAATTAATTTTTGAGTAATTTACTATAGAAAAGGCAATCCCAGGCGTAATTAAAATTTGAGACAGTAAAAAATTATTTTTTGAATAATTTACTATAGAAAAGGCAATCCCTGGCGTAATTAAAATTTGCGACAGTAAAAAATGAATTTTTGAATAATTTATTATAGAAAAGGCAATCCCTGGCGTAATTAAAATTTGTGACAGAAAAAATTATTTTTTGAATAATTTACTATACAAAAGGCAATCCCTGGCGTATTTAAAATTTGCGACAGTATAAAATTATTTTTTGAATAATTTACTATAGAAAAGGCAATCCCTGGCGTAATTAAAATTTGCGACAGTATAAAATTATTTTTTGCAAAATTTACTATAGAAAAGGCAATCCCTGGCGTAATTAAAATTTGCGACAGTAAAAAATTATTTCTTGCAAAATTTACTATAGAAAAGGCAATCCTGGCGTAATTAAAATTTGCGACACTAAATAATTATTTTTTGCAAAATTTACTATAAAAAAGGCAATCCCTGGCGTATTTAAAATTTGCAACAGTAAAAAATTATTTTTTGCAAAATTTACTATAGAAAAGGGAATCCCTGGCATAATTAAAATTTGAGACAGTAAAAAATTATTTTTTGAATAATTTACTATAGAAAAGGCAATATTTGGCGTAATTAAAATTTGCGACAGTAAAAAATTATTTTTTGAATAATTTACTATAGAAAAGGCAATCCCTGGCGTAATTAAAATTTGCGACACTAAACAATTATTTTTTGCAAAATTTACTATAGAAAAGGCAATCCCTGGCGTAATTATAATTTGCGACAGTAAAAAATTAATTTTTGAATAATTTACTATAGAAAAGGCAATCCCTGGCGTAATTAAAATTTGCGACACTAAACAATTATTTTTTGCAAAATTTACTATACAAAAGGCAATCCCTGGTGTATTTAAATTTGCGACAGTATAAAATTAGTTTTTGAATAATTTACTATAGAAAAGGCAATCCCTGGCGTAATTAAAATTTCCGACAGTATAAAATTATTTTTTGCAAAATTTACTATAGAAAAGTCAATCCCTAGCGTAATTAAAATTTGCGACAGTAAAAAATTATTTTTTGAATAATTTACTATAGAAAAGGCAATCCCTGGCGTAATTAAAATTTGAGACAGTAAAAAATGAATTTTTGAATAATTTACTATAGAAAAGGCAATCCCTGGCGTAATTAAAATTTGAGACAGTAAAAAATTATTTTTTGAATAATTTACTATAGAAAAGGCAATCCCTGGCGTAATTAAAATTTGAGACAGTAAAAAATTATTTTTTGAATAATTTACTATAGAAAAGGCAATCCCTGGCATAATTAAAATTTGAGACAATAAAAAATTATTTTTTGAATAATTTACTATAGAAGAGGCAATCCCTGGCGTAATTAAAATTTGCGACAGTAAAAAATTATTTTTTGCAAAATTTACTATAGAAAAGGCAATCCCTGGCGTAATTAAAATTTGCGACAGTAAACAATTATTTTTTGAATAATTTACTGTAGAAAAGGCAATCCCTGGCGTAATTAAAATTTGAGACAGTAAAAAATTATTTTTTGAATAATTTACTATAGAAAAGGCAATCCCTGGCGTAATTAAAATTTGCGACACTAAACAATTATTTTTTGCAAAATTTACTATACAAAAGGCAATCCCTGGCGTATTTAAAATTTGCGACTGTATAAAATTAGTTTTTGAATAATTTACTATAGAAAAGGCAATCCCTGGCGTAATTAAAATTTGCGACAGTATAAAATTATTTTTTGCAAAATTTACTATAGAAAAGGCAATCCCTGGCGTAATTAAAATTTGCGACAGCAAAAAATTATTTTTTGAATAATTTACTATAGAAAAGGCAATCCCTGGCGTAATTAAAATTTGCGACAGTAAAAAATTATTTTTTGAATAATTTACTATAGAAAAGGCAATCCCTGGCGTAATTAAAATTTGCGACAGTAAAAAATTATTTTTTGAATAATTTACTATAGAAAAGGCAATCCCTGGCGTATTTAAAATTTGCGACAGTAAAAAATTAATTTTTGAATAATTTACTATAGAAAAGGCAATCCCTGGCGTAATTATAATTTGCGACAGTAAAAAATTATTTTTTGAATGATTTACTATAGAAAAGGCAATCCCTGGCGTATTTAAAATTTGCGACAGTAAAAAATGAATTTTTGAATAATTTACTATAGAAAAGGCAATCCCTGGCGTAATTAAAATTTGCGACACTAAACAATTATTTTTTGAATAATTTACTATAGAAAAGGCAATCCCTGGCGTATTTAAAATTTGCGACACTAAACAATTATTTTTTGCAAAATTTACTATAGAAAAGGCAATCCCTGGCGTAATTAAAATTTGCGACAGTAAAAAATTATTTTTTGAATAATTTACTACAGAAAAGGCAATCCCTGGCGTAATTAAAATTTGCGACAGTATAAAATTATTTTTTGAATAATTTACTATAGAAAAGGCAATCCCTGGCGTAATTAAAATTTGCGACAGTAAAAAATTATTTTTTGCAAAATTTACTATAGAAAAGGCAATCCCTGGCGTATTTAAAATTTGCGACACTAAACAATTATTTTTTGCAAATTTGCTATACAAAAGGCAATCCCTGGCGTATTTAAAATTTGCAACAGTAAAAAATTATTTTTTGCAAAATTTACTATAGAAAAGGCAATCCCTGGCGTAATTAAAATTTGAGACAGTAAAAAATTATTTTTTGAATAATTTACTATAGAAAAGGCAATCCCTGGCGTAATTAAAATTTGCGACAGTAAAAAATGAATTTTTGAATAATTTACTATAGAAAAGGCAATCCCTGGCGTAATTAAAATTTGCGACACTAAACAATTATTTTTTGCAAAATTTACTATAGAAAAGGCAATCCTTGGCGTAATTATAATTTGCGACAGTAAAAAATTATTTTTTGAATAATTTACTATAGAAAAGGCAATCCCTGGCGTAATTAAAATTTGCGACAGTAAAAAATTATTTTTTGAATAATTTACTATAGAAAAGGCAATCCCTGGCGTAATTAAAATTTGCGACAGTAAAAAATTATTTTTTGAATAATTTACTATAGAAAAGGCAATCCCTGGCGTATTTAAAATTTGCGACAGTAAAAAATTAATTTTTGAATAATTTACTATAGAAAAGGCAATCCCTGGCGTAATTATAATTTGCGACAATAAAAAATTATTTTTTGAATGATTTACTATAGAAAAGGCAATCCCTGGCGTATTTAAAATTTGCGACAGTAAAAAATGAATTTTTGAATAATTTACTATAGAAAAGGCAATCCCTGGCGTAATTAAAATTTGCGACACTAAACAATTATTTTTTGAATAATTTACTATAGAAAAGGCAATCCCTGGCGTATTTAAAATTTGCGACACTAAACAATTATTTTTTGCAAAATTTACTATAGAAAAGGCAATCCCTGGCGTAATTAAAATTTGCGACAGTAAAAAATTATTTTTTGAATAATTTACTACAGAAAAGGCAATCCCTGGCGTAATTAAAATTTGCGACAGTATAAAATTATTTTTTGAATAATTTACTATAGAAAAGGCAATCCCTGGCGTAATTAAAATTTGCGACAGTAAAAAATTATTTTTTGCAAAATTTACTATAGAAAAGGCAATCCCTGGCGTATTTAAAATTTGCGACACTAAACAATTATTTTTTGCAAAATTTGCTATACAAAAGGCAATCCCTGGCGTATTTAAAATTTGCAACAGTAAAAAATTATTTTTTGCAAAATTTACTATAGAAAAGGCAATCCCTGGCGTAATTAAAATTTGAGACAGTAAAAAATTATTTTTTGAATAATTTACTATAGAAAAGGCAATCCCTGGCGTAATTAAAATTTGCGACAGTAAAAAATGAATTTTTGAATAATTTACTATAGAAAAGGCAATCCCTGGCGTAATTAAAATTTGCGACACTAAACAATTATTTTTTGCAAAATTTACTATAGAAAAGGCAATCCTTGGCGTAATTATAATTTGCGACAGTAAAAAATTAATTTTTGAATAATTTACTATAGAAAAGGCAATCCCTGGCGTAATTAAAATTTGCGACACTAAACAATTATTTTTTGCAAAATTTACTATACAAAAGGCAATCCCTGGCGTATTTAAAATTTGCGACAGTATAAAATTATTTCTTGAATAATTTACTATAGAAAAGGCAATCCTTGGCGTAATTAAAATTTGCGACACTAAACAATTATTTTTTGCAAAATTTACTATAGAAAAGGCAGTCCCTGGCGTAATTAAAATTTGCGACAGTAAAAAATTAATTTTTGCAAAATTTACTATAGAAAAGGCAATCCCCGGCGTAATTAAAATTTGCGACAGTAAAAAATTAATTTTTGAATAATTTACTATAGAAAAGGCAATCCCTGGCGTAATTAAAATTTGAGACAGTAAAAAATTATTTTTTGAATAATTTACTATAGAAAAGGCAATCCCTGGCGTAATTAAAATCTGCGACAGTAAAAAATGAATTTTTGAATAATTTATTATAGAAAAGGCAATCCCTGGCGTAATTAAAATTTGTGACAGAAAAAATTATTTTTTGAATAATTTACTATACAAAAGGCAATCCCTGGCGTATTTAAAATTTGCGACAGTATAAAATTATTTTTTGAATAATTTACTATAGAAAAGGCAATCCCTGGCGTAATTAAAATTTGCGACAGCAAAAAATTATTTTTTGAATAATTTACTATAGAAAAGGCAATCCCTGGCGTAATTAAAATTTGCGACAGTAAAAAATTATTTTTTGAATAATTTACTATAGAAAAGGCAATCCCTGGCGTAATTAAAATTTGCGACAGTAAAAAATTATTTTTTGAATAATTTACTATAGAAAAGGCAATCCCTGGCGTATTTAAAATTTGCGACAGTAAAAAATGAATTTTTGAATAATTTACTATAGAAAAGGCAATCCCTGGCGTAATTAAAATTAGCGACAGTAAAAAATTATTTTTTGAATAATTTACTATAGAAAAGGCAATCCCTGGCGTAATTAAAATTTGCGACAGTAAAAAATTATTTTTTGAATAATTTACTATAGAAAAGGCAATCCCTGGCGTAATTAAAATTTGAGACAGTAAAAAATGAATTTTTGAATAATTTACTATAGAAAAGGCAATCCCTGGCGTAATTAAAATTTGAGACAGTAAAAAATTATTTTTTGAATAATTTACTATAGAAAAGGCAATCCCTGGCGTAATTAAAATTTGAGACAGTAAAAAATTATTTTTTGAATAATTTACTATAGAAAAGGCAATCCCTGGCGTAATTAAAATTTGAGACAATAAAAAATTATTTTTTGAATAATTTACTATAGAAAAGGCAATCCCTGGCGTAATTAAAATTTGCGACAGTAAAAAATTATTTTTTGCAAAATTTACTATAGAAAAGGCAATCCCTGGCGTAATTAAAATTTGCGACAGTAAACAATTATTTTTTGAATAATTTACTATAGAAAAGGCAATCCCTGGCGTAATTAAAATTTGCGACAGTAAAAAATTATTTTTTGAATAATTTACTATAGAAAAGGCAATCCTTGGCGTAATTATAATTTGCGACAGTAAAAAATTATTTTTTGAATAATTTACTATAGAAAAGGCAATCCCTGGCGTAATTAAAATTTGCGACAGTAAAAAATTATTTTTTGAATAATTTACTATAGAAAAGGTAATCCCTGGCGTAATTAAAATTTGCGACAGTAAAAAATTATTTTTTGAATAATTTACTATAGAAAAGGCAATCCCTGGCGTATTTAAAATTTGCGACAGTAAAAAATGAATTTTTGAATAATTTACTATAGAAAAGGCAATTCCTGGCGTAATTAAAATTTGCGACAGTAAAAAATTATTTTTTGAATAATTTACTATAGAAAAGGCAATCCCTGGCGTAATTAAAATTTGAGACAGTAAAAAATGAATTTTTGAATAATTTACTATAGAAAAGGCAATCCCTGGCGTAATTAAAATTTGAGACAGTAAAAAATTATTTTTTGAATAATTTACTATAGAAAAGGCAATCCCTGGCGTAATTAAAATTTGAGACAATAAAAAATTATTTTTTGAATAATTTACTATAGAAAAGGCAATCCCTGGCGTAATTAAAATTTGCGACAGTAAAAAATTATTTTTTGCAAAATTTACTATAGAAAAGGCAATCCCTGGCGTAATTAAAATTTGCGACAGTAAACAATTATTTTTTGAATAATTTACTATAGAAAAGGCAATCCCTGGCGTAATTAAAATTTGCGACAGTAAAAAATTATTTTTTGAATAATTTACTATAGAAAAGGCAATCCTTGGCGTAATTATAATTTGCGACAGTAAAAAATTATTTTTTGAATAATTTACTATAGAAAAGGCAATCCCTGGCGTAATTAAAATTTGCGACAGTAAAAAATTATTTTTTGAATAATTTACTATAGAAAAGGCAATCCCTGGCGTAATTAAAATTTGCGACAGTAAAAAATTATTTTTTGAATAATTTACTATAGAAAAGGCAATCCCTGGCGTATTTAAAATTTGCGACAGTAAAAAATGAATTTTTGAATAATTTACTATAGAAAAGGCAATCCCTGGCGTAATTAAAATTTGCGACAGTAAAAAATTATTTTTTGAATAATTTACTATAGAAAAGGCAATCCCTGGCGTAATTAAAATTTGAGACAGTAAAAAATGAATTTTTGAATAATTTACTATAGAAAAGGCAATCCCTGGCGTAATTAAAATTTGAGACAGTAAAAAATTATTTTTTGAATAATTTACTATAGAAAAGGCAATCCCTGGCGTAATTAAAATTTGAGACAGTAAAAAATTATTTTTTGAATAATTTACTATAGAAAAGGCAATCCCTGGCGTAATTAAAATTTGAGACAATAAAAAATTATTTTTTGAATAATTTACTATAGAAAAGGCAATCCCTGGCGTAATTAAAATTTGCGACAGTAAAAAATTATTTTTTGCAAAATTTACTATAGAAAAGGCAATCCCTGGCGTAATTAAAATTTGCGACAGTAAACAATTATTTTTTGAATAATTTACTATAGAAAAGGCAATCCCTGGCGTAATTAAAATTTGAGACAGTAAAAAATTATTTTTTGAATAATTTACTATAGAAAAGGCAATCCCTGGCGTAATTAAAATTTGCGACACTAAACAATTATTTTTTGCAAAATTTACTATACAAAAGGCAATCCCTGGCGTATTTAAAATTTGCGACAGTATAAAATTAGTTTTTGAATAATTTACTATAGAAAAGGCAATCCCTGGCGTAATTAAAATTTGCGACAGTATAAAATTATTTTTTGCAAAATTTACTATAGAAAAGGCAATCCCTGGCGTAATTAAAATTTGCGACAGCAAAAAATTATTTTTTGAATAATTTACTATAGAAAAGGCAATCCCTGGCGTAATTAAAATTTGCGACAGTAAAAAATTATTTTTTGAATAATTTACTATAGAAAAGGCAATCCCTGGCGTAATTAAAATTTGCGACAGTAAAAAATTATTTTTTGAATAATTTACTATAGAAAAGGCAATCCCTGGCGTATTTAAAATTTGCGACAGTAAAAAATTAATTTTTGAATAATTTACTATAGAAAAGGCAATCCCTGGCGTAATTATAATTTGCGACAGTAAAAAATTATTTTTTGAATGATTTACTATAGAAAAGGCAATCCCTGGCGTATTTAAAATTTGCGACAGTAAAAAATGAATTTTTGAATAATTTACTATAGAAAAGGCAATCCCTGGCGTAATTAAAATTTGCGACACTAAACAATTATTTTTGAATAATTTACTATAGAAAAGGCAATCCCTGGCGTATTTAAAATTTGCGACACTAAACAATTATTTTTTGCAAAATTTACTATAGAAAAGGCAATCCCTGGCGTAATTAAAATTTGCGACAGTAAAAAATTATTTTTTGAATAATTTACTACAGAAAAGGCAATCCCTGGCGTAATTAAAATTTGCGACAGTATAAAATAATTTTTTGAATAATTTACTATAGAAAAGGCAATCCCTGGCGTAATTAAAATTTGCGACAGTAAAAAATTATTTTTTGCAAAATTTACTATAGAAAAGGCAATCCCTGGCGTATTTAAAATTTGCGACACTAAACAATTATTTTTTGCAAAATTTGCTATACAAAAGGCAATCCCTGGCGTATTTAAAATTTGCAACAGTAAAAAATTATTTTTTGCAAAATTTACTATAGAAAAGGCAATCCCTGGCGTAATTAAAATTTGAGACAGTAAAAAATTATTTTTTGAATAATTTACTACAGAAAAGGCAATCCCTGGCGTAATTAAAATTTGCGACAGTAAAAAATGAATTTTTGAATAATTTACTATAGAAAAGGCAATCCCTGGCGTAATTCTAAACAATTATTTTTTGCAAAATTTACTATAGAAAAGGCAATCCTTGGCGTAATTATAATTTGCGACAGTAAAAAATTATTTTTTGAATAATTTACTATAGAAAAGGCAATCCCTGGCGTAATTAAAATTTGCGACAGTAAAAAATTATTTTTTGAATAATTTACTATAGAAAAGGCAATCCCTGGCGTAATTAAAATTTGCGACAGTAAAAAATTATTTTTTGAATAATTTACTATAGAAAAGGCAATCCCTGGCGTATTTAAAATTTGCGACAGTAAAAAATTAATTTTTGAATAATTTACTATAGAAAAGGCAATCCCTGGCGTAATTATAATTTGCGACAGTAAAAAATTATTTTTTGAATGATTTACTATAGAAAAGGCAATCCCTGGCGTATTTAAAATTTGCGACAGTAAAAAATGAATTTTTGAATAATTTACTATAGAAAAGGCAATCCCTGGCGTAATTAAAATTTGCGACACTAAACAATTATTTTTTGAATAATTTACTATAGAAAAGGCAATCCCTGGCGTATTTAAAATTTGCGACACTAAACAATTATTTTTTGCAAAATTTACTATAGAAAAGGCAATCCCTGGCGTAATTAAAATTTGCGACAGTAAAAAATTATTTTTTGAATAATTTACTACAGAAAAGGCAATCCCTGGCGTAATTAAAATTTGCGACAGTATAAAATTATTTTTTGAATAATTTACTATAGAAAAGGCAATCACTGGCGTAATTAAAATTTGCGACAGTAAAAAATTATTTTTTGCAAAATTTACTATAGAAAAGGCAATCCCTGGCGTATTTAAAATTTGCGACACTAAACAATTATTTTTTGCAAAATTTGCTATACAAAAGGCAATCCCTGGCGTATTTAAAATTTGCAACAGTAAAAAATTATTTTTTGAATAATTTATTATAGAAAAGGCAATCCCTGGCGTAATTAAAATTTGTGACAAAAAAAATTATTTTTTGAATAATTTACTATACAAAAGGCAATCCCTGGCGTATTTAAAATTTGCGACAGTATAAAATTATTTTTTGAATAATTTACTATAGAAAAGGCAATCCCTGGCGTAATTAAAATTTGCGACAGTATAAAATTATTTTTTGCAAAATTTACTATAGAAAAGGCAATCCCTGGCGTAATTAAAATTTGCGACAGTAAAAAATTATTTCTTGCAAAATTTACTATAGAAAAGGCAATCCCTGGCGTAATTAAAATTTGCGACACTAAATAATTATTTTTTGCAAAATTTACTATAAAAAAGGCAATCCCTGGCGTATTTAAAATTTGAAACAGTAAAAAATTATTTTTTGCAAAATTTACTATAGAAAAGGGAATCCCTGGCATAATTAAAATTTGAGACAGTAAAAAATTATTTTTTGAATAATTTACTATAGAAAAGGCAATATTTGGCGTAATTAAAATTTGCGACAGTAAAAAATTATTTTTTGAATAATTTACTATAGAAAAGGCAATCCCTGGCGTAATTAAAATTTGCGACACTAAACAATTATTTTTTGCAAAATTTACTATAGAAAAGGCAATCCCTGGCGTAATTATAATTTGCGACAGTAAAAAATTAATTTTTGAATAATTTACTATAGAAAAGGCAATCCCTGGCGTAATTAAAATTTGCGACACTAAACAATTATTTTTTGCAAAATTTACTATACAAAAGGCAATCCCTGGCGTATTTAAATTTGCGACAGTATAAAATTAGTTTTTGAATAATTTACTATAGAAAAGGCAATCCCTGGCGTAATTAAAATTTCTGACAGTATAAGATTATTTTTTTGCAAAATTTACTATAGAAAAGTCAATCCCTAGCGTAATTAAAATTTGCGACAGTAAAAAATTATTTTTTGAATAATTTACTATAGAAAAGGCAATCCCTGGCGTAATTAAAATTTGAGACAGTAAAAAATGAATTTTTGAATAATTTACTATAGAAAAGGCAATCCCTGGCGTATTTAAAATTTGCGACAGTATAAAATTATTTTTTGCAAAATTTACTATAGAAAAGGCAATCCCTGGCGTAATTAAAATTTCAGACAGTAAAAAATAATTTTTTGAATAATTTACTATAGAAAAGGCAATCCCTGGCGTAATTAAAATTTGCGACAGTAAAAAATTATTTTTTGCAAAATTTACTATAGAAAAGGCAATCCCTGGCGTAATTAAAATTTGCGACAGTAAAAAATTATTTTTTGCAAACTTTACTATAGAAAAGGCAATCCCTGGCGTAATTAAAATTTGCGACAGTAAAAAATTATTTTTTGCAAAATTTACTATAGAAAAGGCAATCCCTGGCGTAATTATAATTTGCGACAGTATAAAATTATTTTTTGAATAATTTACTATAGAAAAGGCAATCCCTGGCGTAATTATAATTTGCGACAGTATAAAATTATTTTTTGAATAATTTACTATAGAAAAGGCAATCCCTGGCGTAATTAAAATTTGCGACAGTAAAAAATTATTTTTTGAATAATTTACTATAGAAAAGGCAATCCCTGGCGTAATTAAAATTTGCGACAGTAAAAAATGAATTTTTGAACAATTTACTATAGAAAAGGAAATACCTGGCGTAATTAAAATTTGCGACACTAAACAATTATTTTTTGAATAATTTACTATAGAAAAGGCAATCCCTGGCGTAATTAAAATTTGCGACAGTAAAAAATTATTTTTTGAATAATTTACTATAGAAAAGGCAATCCCTGGCGTAATTAAAATTTGCGACAGTAAAAAATTATTTTTTGAATAATTTACTATAGAAAAGGCAATCCCTGGCGTATTTAAAATTTGCGACAGTAAAAAATTAATTTTTGAATAATTTACTATAGAAAAGGCAATCCCTGGCGTAATTATAATTTGCGACAGTAAAAAATTATTTTTTGAATGATTTAATATAGAAAAGGCAATCCCTGGCGTATTTAAAATTTGCGACAGTAAAAAATGAATTTTTGAATAATTTACTATAGAAAAGGCAATCACTGGCGTAATTAAATTTGCGACACTAAACAATTATTTTTGAATAATTTACTATAGAAAAGGCAATCCCTGGCGTATTTAAAATTTGCGACACTAAACAATTATTTTTTGCAAAATTTACTATAGAAAAGGCAATCCCTGGCGTAATTAAAATTTGCGACAGTAAAAAATTATTTTTTGAATAATTTACTACAGAAAAGGCAATCCCTGGCGTAATTAAAATTTGCGACAGTATAAAAATTATTTTTTGAATAATTTACTATAGAAAAGGCAATCCCTGGCGTAATTAAAATTTGCGACAGTAAAAAATTATTTTTTGCAAAATTTACTATAGAAAAGGCAATCCCTGGCGTATTTAAAATTTGCGACACTAAACAATTATTTTTTGCAAAATTTGCTATACAAAAGGCAATCCCTGGCGTATTTAAAATTTGCAACAGTAAAAAATTATTTTTTGCAAAATTTACTATAGAAAAGGCAATCCCTGGCGTAATTAAAATTTGAGACAGTAAAAAATTATTTTTTGAATAATTTACTATAGAAAAGGCAATCCCTGGCGTAATTAAAATTTGCGACAGTAAAAAATGAATTTTTGAATAATTTACTATAGAAAAGGCAATCCCTGGCGTAATTAAAATTTGCGACGCTAAACAATTATTTTTTGCAAAATTTACTATAGAAAAGGCAATCCTTGGCGTAATTATAATTTGCGACAGTAAAAAATTAATTTTTGAATAATTTACTATAGAAAAGGCAATCCCTGGCGTAATTAAAATTTGCGACACTAAACAATTATTTTTTGCAAAATTTACTATACAAAAGGCAATCCCTGGCGTATTTAAAATTTGCGACAGTATAAAATTATTTCTTGAATAATTTACTATAGAAAAGGCAATCCTTGGCGTAATTAAAATTTGCGACACTAAACAATTATTTTTTGCAAAATTTACTATAGAAAAGGCAGTCCCTGGCGTAATTAAAATTTGCGACAGTAAAAAATTAATTTTTGCAAAATTTACTATAGAAAAGGCAATCCCCGGCGTAATTAAAATTTGCGACAGTAAAAAATTAATTTTTGAATAATTTACTATAGAAAAGGCAATCCCTGGCGTAATTAAAATTTGAGACAGTAAAAAATTATTTTTTGAATAATTTACTATAGAAAAGGCAATCCCTGGCGTAAAATTTGCGACAGTAAAAAATTATTTTTTGAATAATTTACTATAGAAAAGGCAATCCCTGGCGTAATTAAAATTTGCGACAGTAAAAAATGAATTTTTGAATAATTTACTATAGAAAAGGAAATACCTGGCGTAATTAAAATTTGCGACACTAAACAATTATTTTTTGAATAATTTACTATAGAAAAGGCAATCCCTGGCGTAATTAAAATTTGCGACAGTAAAAAATTATTTTTTGAATAATTTACTATAGAAAAGGCAATCCCTGGCGTAATTAAAATTTGCGACAGTAAAAAATTATTTTTTGAATAATTTACTATAGAAAAGGCAATCCCTGGCGTATTTAAAATTTGCGACAGTAAAAAATTAATTTTTGAATAATTTACTATAGAAAAGGCAATCCCTGGCGTAATTATAATTTGCGACAGTAAAAAATTATTTTTTGAATGATTTACTATAGAAAAGGCAATCCCTGGCGTATTTAAAATTTGCGAAAGTAAAAAATGAATTTTTGAATAATTTACTATAGAAAAGGCAATCCCTGGCGTAATTAAAATTTGCGACACTAAACAATTATTTTTTGAATAATTTACTATAGAAAAGGCAATCCCTGGCGTATTTAAAATTTGCGACACTAAACAATTATTTTTTGCAAAATTTACTATAGAAAAGGCAATCCCTGGCGTAATTAAAATTTGCGACAGTAAACAATTATTTTTTGAATAATTTACTACAGAAAAGGCAATCCCTGGCGTAATTAAAATTTGCGACAGTATAAAATTATTTTTTGAATAATTTACTATAGAAAAGGCAATCCCTGGCGTAATTAAAATTTGCGACAGTAAAAAATTATTTTTTGCAAAATTTACTATAGAAAAGGCAATCCCTGGCGTATTTAAAATTTGCGACACTAAACAATTATTTTTTGCAAAATTTGCTATACAAAAGGCAATCCCTGGCGTATTTAAAATTTGCAACAGTAAAAAATTATTTTTTGCAAAATTTACTATAGAAAAGGCAATCCCTGGCGTAATTAAAATTTGAGACAGTAAAAAATTATTTTTTGAATAATTTACTATAGAAAAGGCAATCCCTGGCGTAATTAAAATTTGCGACAGTAAAAAATGAATTTTTGAATAATTTACTATAGAAAAGGCAATCCCTGGCGTAATTAAAATTTGCGACACTAAACAATTATTTTTTGCAAAATTTACTATAGAAAAGGCAATCCTTGGCGTAATTATAATTTGCGACAGTAAAAAATTAATTTTTGAATAATTTACTATAGAAAAGGCAATCCCTGGCGTAATTAAAATTTGCGACACTAAACAATTATTTTTTGCAAAATTTACTATACAAAAGGCAATCCCTGGCGTATTTAAAATTTGCGACAGTATAAAATTATTTCTTGAATAATTTACTATAGAAAAGGCAATCCTTGGCGTAATTAAAATTTGCGACACTAAACAATTATTTTTTGCAAAATTTACTATAGAAAAGGCAGTCCCTGGCGTAATTAAAATTTGCGACAGTAAAAAATTAATTTTTGCAAAATTTACTATAGAAAAGGCAATCCCCGGCGTAATTAAAATTTGCGACAGTAAAAAATTAATTTTTGAATAATTTACTATAGAAAAGGCAATCCCTGGCGTAATTAAAATTTGAGACAGTAAAAAATTATTTTTTGAATAATTTACTATAGAAAAGGCAATCCCTGGCGTAATTAAAATTTGCGACAGTAAGAAATGAATTTTTGAATAATTTATTATAGAAAAGGCAATCCCTGGCGTAATTAAAATTTGTGACAGAAAAAATTATTTTTTGAATAATTTACTATACAAAAGGCAATCCCTGGCGTATTTAAAATTTGCGACAGTATAAAATTATTTTTTGAATAATTTACTATAGAAAAGGCAATCCCTGGCGTAATTAAAATTTGCGACAGTATAAAATTATTTTTTGCAAAATTTACTATAGAAAAGGCAATCCCTGGCGTAATAAAATTTGCGACAGTAAAAAATTATTTCTTGCAAAATTTACTATAGAAAAGGCAATCCCTGGCGTAATTAAAATTTGCGACACTAAATAATTATTTTTTGCAAAATTTACTATAAAAAAGGCAATCCCTGGCGAATTTAAAATTTGAAACAGTAAAAAATTATTTTTTGCAAAATTTACTATAGAAAAGGGAATCCCTGGCATAATTAAAATTTGAGACAGTAAAAAATTATTTTTTGAATAATTTACTATAGAAAAGGCAATATTTGGCGTAATTAAAATTTGCGACAGTAAAAAATTATTTTTTGAATAATTTACTATAGAAAAGGCAATCCCTGGCGTAATTAAAATTTGCGACACTAAACAATTATTTTTTGCAAAATTTACTATAGAAAAGGCAATCCCTGGCGTAATTATAATTTGCGACAGTAAAAAATTAATTTTTGAATAATTTACTATAGAAAAGGCAATCCCTGGCGTAATTAAAATTTGCGACACTAAACAATTATTTTTTGCAAAATATACTATACAAAAGGCAATCCCTGGCGTATTTAAATTTGCGACAGTATAAAATTAGTTTTTGAATAATTTACTATAGAAAAGGCAATCCCTGGCGTAATTAAAATTTCCGACAGTATAAGATTATTTTTTGCAAAATTTACTATAGAAAAGTCAATCCCTAGCGTAATTAAAATTTGCGACAGTAAAAAATTATTTTTTGAATAATTTACTATAGAAAAGGCAATCCCTGGCGTAATTAAAATTTGAGACAGTAAAAAATGAATTTTTGAATAATTTACTATAGAAAAGGCAATCCCTGGCGTAATTAAAATTTGAGACAGTAAAAAATTATTTTTTGAATAATTTACTATAGAAAAGGCAATCCCTGGCGTAATTAAAATTTGAGACAGTAAAAAATTATTTTTTGAATAATTTACTATAGAAAAGGCAATCCCTGGCGTAATTAAAATTTGAGACAGTAAAAAACTATTTTTTGAATAATTTACTATAGAAAAGGCAATCCCTGGCGTAATTAAAATTTGCGACAGTAAAAAATTATTTTTTGCAAAATTTACTATAGAAAAGGCAATCCCTGGCGTAATTAAAATTTGCGACAGTAAACAATTATTTTTTGAATAATTTACTATAGAAAAGGCAATCCCTGGCGTAATTAAAATTTGAGACAGTAAAAAATTATTTTTTGAATAATTTACTATAGAAAAGGCAATCCCTGACGTAATTAAAATTTGAGACACTAAACAATTATTTTTTGAATAATTTACTATAGAAATGGCAATCCCTGGCGTAATTAAAATTTGAGACAGTAAAAAATTATTTTTTGAATAATTTACTATAGAAAAGGCAAACCCTGGCGTAATGAAAATTTGCGACACTAAACAATTAGTTTTTGAATAATTTACTATAGAAAAGGCAATCCCTGGCGTAATTAAAATTTGCGACAGTAAAAAATGAATTTTTGAATAATTTACTATAGAAAAGGCAATCCCTGGCGTAATTATAATTTGCGACAGTATAAAATTATTTTTTGAATAATTTACTATAGAAAAGGCAATCCCTGGCGTATTTAAAATTTGCGACAGTATAAAATTATTTTTTGCAAAATTTACTATAGAAATGGCAATCCCTGGCGTAATTAAAATTTGAGACAGTAAAAAATTATTTTTTGAATAATTTACTATAGAAAAGGCAATCCCTGGCGTAATTAAAATTTGCGACAGTAAAAAATTATTTTTTGCAAAATTTACTATAGAAAAGGCAATCCCTGGCGTAATTAAAATTTGCGACAGTAAAAAATTATTTTTTGCAAACTTTACTATAGAAAAGGCAATCCCTGGCGTAATTAAAATTTGCGACAGTAAAAAATTATTTTTTGCAAAATTTACTATAGAAAAGGCAATCCCTGGCGTAATTATAATTTGCGACAGTATAAAATTATTTTTTGAATAATTTACTATAGAAAAGGCAATCCCTGGCGTAATTATAATTTGCGACAGTAAAAAATTATTTTTTGCAAAATTTACTATAGAAAAGGCAATCCCTGGCGTAATTAAAATTTGCGACAGTAAAAAATTATTTTTTGAATAATTTACTATAGAAAAGGCAATCCCTGGCGTGATTAAAATTTGAGACAGTAAAAAATTATTTTTGAATAATTTACTATAGAAAAGGAAATACCTGGCGTAATTAAAATTTGCGACAGTAAAAAATTAATTTTTGAATAATTTACTATAGAAAAGGCAATCCCTGGCGTAATTAAAATTTGCGACAGTAAAAAATTAATTTTTGCAAAATTTACTATAGAAAAGGCAATCCCTGGCGTAATTAAAACTTGCGACAGTAAAAAATTATTTTTTGCAAAATTTACTATAGAAAAGGCAATCCCTGGCGTAATTAAAATTTGCGACAGTAAAAAATTATTTTTTGAATAATTTACTATAGAAAAGGCAATCCCTGGCGTAATTATAATTTGCGACAGTATAAAATTATGTTTTGAATAATTTACTATAGAAAAGGCAATCCCTGGCGTATTTAAAATTTGCGACAGTATAAAATTATTTTTTGCAAAATTTACTATAGAAAAGGCAATCCCTGGCGTAATTAAAATTTGAGACAGTAAAAAATTATTTTTTGAATAATTTACTATAGAAAAGGCAATCCCTGGCGTAATTAAAATTTGCGAAAGTAAAAAATTATTTTTTGCAAAATTTACTATAGAAAAGGCAATCCCTGGCGTAATTAAAATTTGCGACAGTAAAAAATTATTTTTTGCAAAATTTACTATAGAAAAGGCAATCCCTGGCGTAATTAAAATTTGCGACAGTAAAAAATTATTTTTTGCAAAATTTACTATAGAAAAGGCAATCCCTGGCGTAATTATAATTTGCGACAGTATAAAATTATTTTTTGAATAATTTACTATAGAAAAGGCAATCCCTGGCGTAATTATAATTTAAGACAGTATAAAATGATTTTTTGAATAATTTACTATAGAAAAGGCAATCCCTGGCGTAATTAAAATTTGCGACAGTAAAAAATTATTTTTCGAATAATTTACTATAGAAAAGGCAATCCCTGGCGTAATTAAAATTTGCGACAGTAAAAAATGAATTTTTGAATAATTTACTATAGAAAAGGCAATCCCTGGCGTAATTATAATTTGCGACAGTATAAAATTATTTTTTGAATAATTTACTATCGAAAAGGCAATCCCTGGCCTAATTAAAATTTGAGACAGTAAAAAATTATTTTTTGAATAATTTACTATAGAAAAGGCAATCCCTGGCATAATTAAAATTTGAGATAGTATAAAATTATTTTTTGAATAATTTACTATAGAAAAGGCAATCCCTGACGTAATTATAATTTGCGACAGTATAAAATTATTTTTTGAATAATTTACTATAGAAAAGGCAATCCCTGGCCTAATTAAAATTTGAGACAGTAAAAAATTATTTTTTGAATAATTTACTATAGAAAAGGCAATCCCTGGCGTATTTAAAATTTGCAACAGTAAAAAATTATTTTTTGAATAATCCCTGGCGTAATTAAAATTTGCGACAGTAAAAAATTATTTTTTGAATAATTTACTATAGAAAAGGCAATCCCTGGCGTAATTAAAATTTGAGAGAGTAAAAAATGATTTTTTGCAAAATTTACTATAGAAAAGGCAATCCCTGCCGTAATTAAAATTTGCGACAGTAAACAATTATTTTTTGCAAAATTTACTATAGAAAAGGCAATCCCTGGCGTAATTAAAATTTGCGACACTAAACAATTATTTTTTGCAAAATTTACTATAGAAAAGGCAATCCCTGGCGTATTTAAAATTTGCGACAGTAAACAATTATTTTTTGCAAAATTTACTATAGAAAAGGAAATCCCTGGCGTAATTAAAATTTGCGACAGTAAAAAATGAATTTTTGAATAATTTACTATAGAAAAGGCAATCCCTGGCGTAATTAAAACTTGCGACAGTAAACAATTATTTTTTGCAAAATTTACTATAGAAAAGGCAATCCCTGGCGTAATTAAAATTTGAGACAGTAAAAAATGATTTTTTGAATAATTTACTATAGAAAAGGCAATCCCTGGCGTAATTAAAATTTGCGACAGTAAAAAATTATTTTTTGAATAATTTACTATAGAAAAGGCAATCCCTGGCGTAATTAAAATTTGAGACAGTAAAAAATTATTTTTTGAATAATTTACTATAGAAAAGGCAATCCCTGGCGTAATTAAAATTTGAGACAGTAAAAAATTATTTTTTGAATAATTTACTATAGAAAAGGCAATCCCTGGCGTAATTAAAATTTGCGACAGTAAAAAATTATTTTTTGCAAAATTTACTATAGAAAAGGCAATCCCTGGCGTAATTAAAATTTAAGACAGTAAAAAATTATTTTTTGCAAAATTTACTATACAAAAGGCAATCCCTGGCGTAATTAAAATTTGCGACAGTAAAAATTATTTTTTGCAAAATTTACTATAGAAAAGGCAATCCCTGGCGTAATTATAATTTGCGACAGCATAAAATTATTTTTTGAATAATTTACTATAGAAAAGGCAATCCCTGGCGTAATTATAATTTGCGACAGTATAAAATGATTTTTTGAATAATTTACTATAGAAAAGGCAATCCCTGGCGTAATTAAAATTTGCGACAGTAAAAAATTATTTTTTGAATAATTTACTATAGAAAAGGCAATCCCTGGCGTAATTAAAATTTGCGACAGTAAAAAATGAATTTTTGAATAATTTACTATAGAAAATGCAATCCCTGGCGTAATTATAATTTGCGACAGTATAAAATTATTTTTTGAATAATTTACTATAGAAAAGGCAATCCCTGGCCTAATTAAAATTTGAGACAGTAAAAAATTATTTTTTGAATAATTTACTATAGAAAAGGCAATCCCTGGCGTAATTAAAATTTGAGACAGTATAAAATTATTTTTTGAATAATTTACTATAGAAAAGGCAATCCCTGACGTAATTATAATTTGCGACAGTATAAAATTATTTTTTGAATAATTTACTATAGAAAAGGCAATCCCTGGCCTAATTAAAATTTGAGACAGTAAAAAATTATTTTTTGAATAATTTACTATAGAAAAGGCAATCCCTGGCGTATTTAAAATTTGCAACAGTAAAAAATTATTTTTTGAATTATCCCTGGCGTAATTAAAATTTGCGACAGTAAAAAATTATTTTTTGAATCATTTACTATACAAAAGGCAATCCCTGGCGTAATTAAAATTGGCGACAGTAAAAAATGAATTTTTGCAAAATTTACTATAGAAAAGGCAATCCCTGCCGTAATTAAAATTTGCGACAGTAAACAATTATTTTTTGCAAAATTTACTATAGAAAAGGCAATCCCTGGCGTAATTAAAATTTGCGACACTAAACAATTATTTTTTGCAAAATTTACTAGAGAAAAGGCAATCCCTGGCGTATTTAAAATTTGCGACAGTAAACAATTATTTTTTGCAAAATTTACTATAGAAAAGGAAATCCCTGGCGTAATTAAAATTTGCGACAGTAAAAAATGAATTTTTGAATAATTTAATATAGAAAAGGCAATCCCTGGCGTAATTAAAACTTGCGACAGTAAACAATTATTTTTTGCAAAATTTACTATAGAAAAGGCAATCCCTGGCGTAATTAAAATTTGCGACAGTAAAAAATGATTTTTTGAATAATTTACTATAGAAAAGGCAATCCCTGGCGTAATTAAAATTTGCGACAGTAAAAAATTATTTTTTGAATAATTTACTATAGAAAAGGCAATCCCTGGCGTAATTAAAATTTGAGACAGTAAAAAATTATTTTTTGAATAATTTACTATAGAAAAGGCAATCCCTGGCGTAATTAAAATTTGAGACAGTAAAAAATTATTTTTTGAATAATTTACTATAGAAAAGGCAATCCCTGGCGTAATTAAAATTTGCGACAGTAAAAAATTATTTTTTGCAAAATTTACTATAGAAAAGGCAATCCCTGGCGTAATTAAAATTTAAGACAGTAAAAAATTATTTTTTGCAAAATTTACTATACAAAAGGCAATCCCTGGCGTAATTAAAATTTGCGACAGTAAAAATTATTTTTTGAATAATTTACTATAGAAAAGGCAATCCCTGGCGTAATTAAAATTTACGACAGTAAAAAATTAGTTTTTGAATAATTTACTATAGAAAAGGCTATCCCTGGCGTAATTAAAATTTGCGACAGTAAAAAATTAATTTTTGCAAAATTTACTATAGAAAAGGCAATCCCTGGCGTAATTAAAACTTGCGACAGTAAAAAATTATTTTTTGCAAAATTTACTATAGAAAAGGCAATCCCTGGCGTAATTAAAATTTGCGAGAGTAAAAAATTAATTTTTGCAAAATTTACTATAGAAAAGGCAATCCCTGGCGTAACTAAAACTTGCGACAGTAAAAAATTATTTTTTGCAAAATTTACTATAGAAAAGGCAATCCCTGGCTTAATTAAAATTTGAGACAGTAAAAAATTATTTTTTTAATAATTTACTATAGAAAAGGCAATCCCTGGCGTAATTAAAATTTACGACAGTAAAAAATTATTTTTTGCAAAATTTACTATAGAAAAGGCAATCCCTGGCGTAATTAAAATTTGCGATAGTAAAAAATTATTTTTTGCAAAATTTACTATAGAAAAGGCAATCCCAGGCGTAATTAAAATTTGAGAGAGTAAAAAATTATTTTTTGAATAATTTACTATAGAAAAGGCAATCCCTGGCGTATTTAAAATTTGCAACAGTAAAAAATTATTTTTTGAATAATTTACTATAGAAAAGGCAATCCCTGGCGTAATTAAAATTTGCGACAGTAAAAAATTATTTTTGAATAATTTACTATAGAAAAGGCAATCCCTGGCGTAATTAAAATTTGCGACAGTAAAAAATGAATTTTTGAATAATTTACTATAGAAAAGGCAATCCCTGGCGTAATTATAATTTGCGACAGTAAAAAATTATTTTTTGAATAATTTACTATAGAAAAGGCAATCCCTGGCGTAATTAAAATTTGAGACAGTATAAAATTATTTTTTGAATAATTTACTATAGAAAAGGCAATCCCTGGCGTAATTAAAACTTGCGACAGTAAAAAATTATTTTTTGAATAATTTACTATAGAAAAGGCAATCCCTGGCGTAATTATAATTTGCGACAGTAAAAAATTATTTTTTGCAAAATTTACTATAGAAAAGGCAATCCCTGGCGTATTTAAAATTTGCGACAGTAAAAAATTATTTTTTGCAAAATTTACTATAGAAAGGGCAATCCCTGGCGTAATTAAAATTTGCGACAGTAAACAATTATTTTTTGCAAAATTTACTATAGAAAAGGCAATCCCTGGCATAATTAAAATTTGCGACAGTAAAAAATTATTTTTTGAATAATTTACTATAGAAAAGGCAATCCCTGGCGTAATTAAAATTTGCGACACTAAACAATTATTTTTTGCAAAATTTACTATACAAAAGGCAATCCCTGGCGTATTTAAAATTTGCGCAGTAAAAAATTATTTTTTGCAAAATTTACTATAGAAAAGGCAATCCCTGGCGTAATTGAAATTTGCGACAGTAAACAATTATTTTTTGCAAAATTTACTATAGAAAAGGCAATCCCTGGCGTAATTAAAATTTGCGACAGTAAAAAATTATTTTTTGAATAATTTACTATAGAAAAGGCAATCCCTGGCGTAATTAAAATTTAAGACAGTAAAAAATTATTTTTTGCAAAATTTACTATACAAAAGGCAATCCCTGGCGTAATTAAAATTTGCGACAGTAAAAATTATTTTTTGAATAATTTACTATAGAAAAGGCAATCCCTGGCGTAATTAAAATTTACGACAGTAAAAAATTAGTTTTTGAATAATTTACTATAGAAAAGGCTATCCCTGGCGTAATTAAAATTTGCGACAGTAAAAAATTATTTTTTGCAAAATTTACTATAGAAAAGGCAATCCCTGGCTTAATTAAAATTTGAGACAGTAAAAAATTATTTTTTTAATAATTTACTATAGAAAAGGCAATCCCTGGCGTAATTAAAATTTGCGACAGTAAAAAATTATTTTTTGCAAAATTTACTATAGAAAAGGCAATCCCTGGCGTAATTAAAATTTGCGATAGTAAAAAATTATTTTTTGCAAAATTTACTATAGAAAAGGCAATCCCAGGCGTAATTAAAATTTGAGAGAGTAAAAAATTATTTTTTGAATAATTTACTATAGAAAAGGCAATCCCTGGCGTATTTAAAATTTGCAACAGTAAAAAATTATTTTTTGAATAATTTACTATAGAAAAGGCAATCCCTGGCGTAATTAAAATTTGCGACAGTAAAAAATTATTTTTTGAATAATTTACTATAGAAAAGGCAATCCCTGGCGTAATTAAAATTTGCGACAGTAAAAAATGAATTTTTGAATAATTTACTATAGAAAAGGCAATCCCTGGCGTAATTATAATTTGCGACAGTAAAAAATTATTTTTTGAATAATTTACTATAGAAAAGACAATCCCTGGCGTAATTAAAATTTGAGACAGTATAAAATTATTTTTTGAATAATTTACTATAGAAAAGGCAATCCCTGGCGTAATTAAAACTTGCGACAGTAAAAAATTATTTTTTGAATAATTTACTATAGAAAAGGCAATCCCTGGCGTAATTATAATTTGCGACAGTAAAAAATTATTTTTTGCAAAATTTACTATAGAAAAGGCAATCCCTGGCGTATTTAAAATTTGCGACAGTAAAAAATTATTTTTTGCAAAATTTACTATAGAAAAGGCAATCCCTGGCGTAATTAAAATTTGCGACAGTAAACAATTATTTTTTGCAAAATTTACTATAGAAAAGGCAATCCCTGGCATAATTAAAATTTGCGACAGTAAAAAATTATTTTTTGAATAATTTACTATAGAAAAGGCAATCCCTGGCGTAATTAAAATTTGCGACACTAAACAATAATTTTTTGCAAAATTTACTATACAAAAGGCAATCCCTGGCGTATTTAAAATTTGCGCAGTAAAAAATTATTTTTTGCAAAATTTACTATAGAAAAGGCAATCCCTGGCGTAATTGAAATTTGCGACAGTAAACAATTATTTTTTGAATAATTTACTATAGAAAAGGCAATCCCTGGCGTAATTAAAATTTGAGACACTAAACAATTATTTTTTGCAAAATTTACTATACAAAAGGCAATCCCTGGCGTATTTAAAATTTGCGACAGTAAAAAATTATTTTTTGAATAATTTACTATAGAAAAGGCAATCCCTGGCGTAATTAAAATTTGCGACAGTAAAAAATGAATTTTTGAATAATTTACTAAATAAAAGGCAATCCCTGAAGTAATTAAAATTTGCGACACTAAACAATTATTTTTTGAATAATTTACTATAGAAAAGGCAATCCCTCGCGTAATTAAAATTTGCGACAGTAAAAAATTATTTTTTGAATAATTTACTATAGAAAAGGCAATCCCTGGTGTATTTAAAATTTGCAACAGTAAAAAATTATTTTTTGCAAAATTTACTATAGAAAAGGCAATCCCTGGCGTAATTAAAACTTGCGACAGTAAAAAATAATTTTTTGCAAAATTTACTATAGAAAAGGCAATCCCTGGCGTAATTAAAATTTGCGACACTAAACAATTATTTTTTGAATAATTTACTATACAAAAGGCAATCCCTGGCGTAATTAAAATTTGCGACAGTAAAAAATGAATTTTTGCAAAATTTACTATAGAAAAGGCAATCCCTGGCGTAATTAAAATTTGCGACAGTAAAAAATTAATTTTTGCAAAATTTACTATAGAAAAGGCAATCCCTGGCGTATTTAAAATTTGCGACAGTAAACAATTATTTTTTGCAAAATTTACTATAAAAAAGGCAATCCCTGGCGTATTTAAAATTTGCGACAATAAAAAATTATTTTTTGAATAATTTACTATAGAAAAGGCAATCCCTGGCGTAATTAAAATTTGCGACAGTAAAAATGAATTTTTGAATAATTTACTATAGAAAAGGCAATCCCTGGCGTAATTAAAATTTGCGACACTAAACAATTATTTTTTGAATAAGTTACTATAGAAAAGGCAATCCCTGGCGTAATTAAAATTTGAGACAGTAAAAAATTGTTTTTTGAATAATTTACTATAGAAAAGGCAATCCCTGGCGTAATTAAAATTTGTGACAGAAAAAATTATTTTTTGAATAATTAACTATAGAAAAGGCAATCCCTGGCGTATTTAAAATTTGCGACAGTATAAAATTATTTTTTGAATAATTTACTATAGAAAAGGCAATCCCTGGCGTATTTAAAATTTGCGACAGTATAAAATTATTTTTTGAATAATTTACTATAGAAAAGGCAATCCCTGGCGTAATTATAATTTGCGACAGTATAAAATTATTTTTTGAATAATTTACTATAGAAAAGGCAATCCCTGGCTTAATTAAAATTTGCGACACTAAACAATTATTTTTTGCAAAATTTACTATACAAAAGGCAATCCCTGGCGGAATTAAAATTTGAGACAGTAAAAAATTATTTTTTGAATAATTTACTATAGAAAAGGCAATCCCTGGCGTAATTAAAATTTGCGACAGTAAAAAATGAATTTTTGAATAAGTTACTATAAAAAAGGCAATCCCTGGCGTAATTAAAATTTGCGACAGTAAAAAATTATTTTTTGAATAATTTACTATAGAAAAGGCAATCCCTGCCGTAATTAAAATTTGCGACAGTAAAAAATTATTTTTTGCAAAATTTACTATAGAAAAGGCAATCCCTGGCGTAATTAAAACTTGCGACAGTAAAAAATTATTTTTTGCAAAATTTACTATAGAAAAGGCAATCCCTGGCGTAATTAAAACTTGCGACAGTATAAAATTATTTTTTGAATAATTTACTATAGAAAAGGCAATCCCTGGCGTAATTATAATTTGCGACAGTAAAAAATAATTTTTTGCAAATCTTACTATACAAAAGGCAATCCCTGGCGTATTTAAAATTTGCGACAGTAAAAAATTATTTTTCGAATAATTTACTATAGAAAAGGCAATCCCTGGCGTAATTAAAATTTGCGACAGTAAAAAATGAATTTTTGAATAATTTACTAAAGTAAAGGCAATCCCTGGCGTATTTAAAATTTGCGACAGTATAAAATTATTTTTTGAATAATTTACTATAGAAAAGGCAATCCCTGGCGTAATTATAATTTGCGACAGTAAAAAATTATTTTTTGCAAAATTTACTATAGAAAAGGCAATCCCTGGCGTAATTAAAATTTGCGACAGTAAAAAATTAATTTTTGCAAAATTTACTATAGAAAAGGCAATCCCTGGCGTAATTAAAACTTGCGACAGTATAAAATTATTTTTTGAATAATTTACTATAGAAAAGGCAATCCCTGGCGTAATTAAAATTTGCGACACTAAACAATTATTTTTTGCAAAATTTACTATACAAAAGGCAATCCCTGTCGTAATTAAAATTTGCGACAGTATAAAATTATTTTTTGAATAATTTACTATAGAAAAGGCAATCCCTGGCGTAATTAAAATTTGCGACAGTAAAAAAATTAATTTTTGTAAAATTTACTATAGAAAAGGCAATCCCTGGCGTATTTAAAATTTGCAACAGTAAAAAATTATTTTTTGAATAATTTACTACAGAAAAGGCAATCGCTGGCTTAATTAAAATTTGAGACAGTAAAAAATTATTTTTTGAATAATTTACTATAGAAAAGGCAATCCCTGGCGTAATTAAAATTTGCGACAGTAAAAAATGAATTTTTGAATAATTTACTATAGAAAACGCAATCCCTGGCGTAATTAAAATTTGCGACACTAAACAATTATTTTTTGAATAATTTACTATAGAAAAGGCAATCCCTGGCGTATTTAAAATTTGCGACACTAAACAATTATTTTTTGCAAAATTTACTATAGAAAAGGCAATCCCTGGCGTAATTAAAATTTGCGACAGTAAAAAATTATTTTTTGAATAATTTACTATAGAAAAGGCAATCCCTGGCGTAATTAAAATTTGTGACAGAAAAAAATATTTTTTGAATAATTTACTATAGAAAAGGCAATCCTTGGCGTATTTAAAATTTGAGACAGTAAAAAATTATTTTTTTTGAATAATTTACTATAGAAAAGGCAATCCCTGGCGTAATTAAAATTTGCGACAGTAAAAAATTATTTTTTGAATAATTTACTATAGAAAAGGCAATCTGGCGTAATTAAAATTGCGACAGTAAACAATTAGTTTTTGAATAATTTAGTATAGAAAAGGCAATCCGTGGCCTAATTAAAATTTGAGACAGTAAAAAACTATTTTTTGAATAATTTACTATAGAAAAGGCAATCCCTGACGTAATTAAAATTTGCGACACTAAACAATTATTTTTTGAATAATTTACTATAGAAAAGGCAATCCCTGGCGTAATTAAAATTTGAGACAGTAAAAAATTATTTTTTGAATAATTTACTATAGAAAAGGCAATCCCTGGCGTAATTAAAATTTGCGACACTAAACAATTAGTTTTTGAATAATTTACTATAGAAAAGGCAATCCCTGGCGTAATTAAAATTTGCGACAGTAAAAAATGAATTTTGAATAATTTACTATAGAAAAGGCAATCCCTGGCGTAATTATAATTTGCGACAGTATAAAATTATTTTTTGAATAATTTACTATAGAAAAGGCAATCCCTGGCGTATTTAAAATTTGCGACAGTATAAAATTATTTTTTGCAAAATTTACTATAGAAAAGGCAATCCCTGGCGTAATTAAAATTTGAGACAGTAAAAAATTATTTTTTGAATAATTCACTATAGAAAAGGCAATCCCTGGCGTAATTAAAATTTGCGACAGTAAAAAATTATTTTTGCAAAATTTACTATAGAAAAGGCAATCCCTGGCGTAATTAAAATTTGCGACAGTAAAAAATTATTTTTTGCAAAATTTACTATAGAAAAGGCAATCCCTGGCGTAATTAAAATTTGCGACAGTAAAAAATTATTTTTTGCAAATTTACTATAGAAAAGGCAATCCCTGGCGTAATTATAATTTGCGACAGTATAAATTATTTTTTGAATAATTTACTATAGAAAAGGCAATCCCTGCGTAATTATAATTTGCGACAGTATAAAATTATTTTTTGAATAATTTACTATAGAAAAGGCAATCCCTGGCGTAATTAAAATTTGCGACAGTAAAAAAAATTATTTTTTGAATAATTTACTATAGAATAGGCAATCCCTGGCGTAATTAAAATTTGCGACAGTAAAAAATGAATTTTTGAATAATTTTACTATAGAAAAGGAAATACCTGGCGTAATTAAAATTTGCGACACTAAACAATTATTTTTTGAATAATTTACTATAGAAAAGGCAAATCCCTGGCGTAATTAAAATTTGCGACAGTAAAAAATTATTTTTTGAATAATTTACTATAGAAAAGGCAATCCCTGGCGTAATTAAAATTTGCAACAGTAAAAAATTATTTTTTGCAAAATTTACTATAGAAAAGGCAATCCCTGGCGTAATTAAAATTTGCGACAGTAAAAAATTATTTTTTGAATAATTTACTATAGAAAAGGCAATCCCTGGCGTAATTAAAATTTGAGACAGTAAAAAATTATTTTTTGAATAATTTACTATAGAAAAGGCAATCCCTGGCGTAATTAAAATTTGCGACAGTAAAAAATTAATTTTTGAATAATTTACTATAGAAAAGGCAATCCCTGGCGTAATTAAAATTTGCGACAGTAAAAAATTAATTTTTGCAAAATTTTACTATAGAAAAAGGCAATCCCTGGCGTAATTAAAACTTGCGACAGTAAAAAATTATTTTTTGCAAAATTTACTATAGAAAAGGCAATCCCTGGCGTAATTAAAATTTGCGACAGTAAAAAATTATTTTTTGAATAATTTACTATAGAATAGGTAATCCCTGGCGTAATTATAATTTGCGACAGTATAAAATTATTTTTTGAATAATTTACTATAGAAAAGGCAATCCCTGGCGTATTTAAAATTTGCGACAGTATAAAATTATTTTTTGCAAAATTTACTATAGAAAAGGCAATCCCTGGCGTAATTAAAATTTGAGACAGTAAAAAATTATTTTTTGAATAATTTACTATAGAAAAGGCAATCCCAGGCGTAATTAAAATTTGCGACAGTAAAAAATTATTTTTTGCAAAATTTACTATAGAAAAGGCAATCCCTGCGTAATTAAAATTTGCGACAGTAAAAATTATTTTTTGCAAAATTTACTATAGAAAAGGCAATCCCTGGCGTAATTAAAATTTGCGACAGTAAAAATTATTTTTTGCAAAATTTACTATAGAAAAGGCAATCCCTGGCGTAATTATAATTTGCGACAGTATAAAATTATTTTTTTGAATAATTTACTATAGAAAAGGCAATCCCTGGCGTAGTTATAATTTGCGACAGTATAAAATGATTTTTTGAATAATTTACTATAGAAAAGGCAATCCTGGCGTAATTAAAATTTGCGACAGTAAAAATAATTTTTTGAATAATTTACTATAGAAAAGGCAATCCCTGGCGTAATTAAAATTTGCGACAGTAAAAAATGAATTTTTGAATAATTTACTATAGAAAAGGCAATCCCTGGCGTAATTATAATTTTGCGACAGTATAAAATTATTTTTTGAATAATTTACTATAGAAAAGGCAATCCCTGGCCTAATTAAAATTTGAGACAGTAAAAAATTATTTTTTGAATAATTTACTATAGAAAAGGCAATCCCTGGCGTAATTAAAATTTGAGACAGTATAAAATTATTTTTTGAATAATTTACTATAGAAAAGGCAATCCTGGCGTAATTATAATTTGCGACAGTAAAAAATGAATTTTTGATAATTTACTATAGAAAAGGCAATCCCTGGCGTATTTAAAATTTGCAACAGTAAAAATTATTTTTTGAATAATTTACTATAGAAAAGGCAATCCCTGGCGTATTTAAAACTTGCGACAGTAAACAATTATTTTTTGAATAATTTACTATAGAAAAGGCAATCCCAAAGGCAATCCCTGGCGTAATTAAAATTTGCGACAGTAAAAAATTATTTTTTGAATAATTTACTATAGAAATGGCAATCCCTGGCGTAATTAAAATTTACGACAGTAAAAAATTAGTTTTTGAATAATTTACTATAGAAAAGGCTATCCCTGGCGTAATTAAAATTTGCGACAGTAAAAAATTAATTTTTGCAAAATTTACTATAGAAAAGGCAATCCCTGTCGTAATTAAAACTTGCGACAGTAAAAAATTATTTTTTGCAAAATTTACTATAGAAAAGGTAATCCCTGGCGTAATTAAAATTTGCGACACTAAAAATTAATTTTTGCAAAATTTACTATAGAAAAGGCAATCCCTGGCGTAACTAAAACTTGCGACAGTTAAAAAATTATTTTTTGCAAAATTTACTATAGAAAAGGCAATCCCTGGCTTAATTAAAATTTGAGACAGTAAAAAATTATTTTTTTAATAATTTACTATAGAAAAGGCAATCCCTGGCGTAATTAAAATTTGCGACAGTAAAAAATTATTTTTTGCAAAATTTACTATAGAAAAGGCAATCCCTGGCGTAATTAAAATTTGCGATAGTAAAAAATTATTTTTTGCAAAATTTACTATAGAAAAGGCAATCCCTGGCGTAATTAAAATTTGAGAGAGTAAAAAATTATTTTTGAATATTTTACTATAGAAAAGGCAATCCCTGGCGTATTTAAAATTTGCAACAGTAAAAAATTATTTTTTGAATAATTTACTATAGAAAAGGCAATCCCTGGCGTAATTAAAATTTGCGACAGTAAAAAATTATTTTTTGAATAATTTACTATAGAAAAGGCAATCCCTGGCGTAATTAAAATTTGCGACAGTAAAAAATGAATTTTTGAATAATTTACTATAGAAAAGGCAAGCCCTGGCGTAATTATAATTTGCGACAGTAAAAAATTATTTTTTGAATAATTTACTATAGAAAAGGCAATCCCTGGCGTAATTAAAATTTAAGACAGTATAAAATTATTTTTTGAATAATTTACTATAGAAAAGGCAATCCCTGGCGTAATTAAAACTTGCGACAGTAAAAAACTATTTTTTGAATAATTTACTATAGAAAAGGCAATCCTGGCGTAATTAAAATTTGAGACACTAAACAATTATTTTTTCCAAAATTTACTATACAAAAGGCAATCCCTGGCGTATTTAAAATTTGCGACAGTAAAAAATTATTTTTTGAATAATTTACTATAGAAAAGGCAATCCCTGGCGTAATTAAAATTTGCGACAGTAAAAAATGAATTTTTGAATAATTTACTAAATAAAAGGCAATCCCTGAAGTAATTAATATTTGCGACACTAAACAATTATTTTTTGAATAATTTACTATAGAAAAGGCAATCCCTCGCGTAATTAAAATTTGCGACAGTAAAAAATTATTTTTTGAATAATTTACTATAGAAAAGGCAATCCCTGGTGTATTTAAAATTTGCAACAGTAAAAAATTATTTTTTGCAAAATTTACTATAGAAAAGGCAATCCCTGGCGTAATTAAAACTTGCGACAGTAAAAAATAATTTTTTGCAAAATTTACTATAGAAAAGGCAATCCTGGCGTAATTAAAATTTGCGACACTAAACAATTATTTTTTGAATAATTTACTATACAAAAGGCAATCCCTGTCGTAATTAAAATTTGCGACAGTAAAAAATGAATTTTTGCAAAATTTACTATAGAAAAGGCAATCCCTGGCGTAATTAAAATTTGCGACAGTAAAAAATTAATTTTTGCAAAATTTTACTATAGAAAAGGCAATCCCTGGCGTATTTAAAATTTGCGACAGTAAACCAATTATTTTTGCAAAATTTACTATACAAAAGGCAATCCCTGGCGTATTTAAAATTTGCGACAGTAAAAAATTATTTTTTGAATAATTTACTATAGAAAAGGCAATCCCTGGCGTAATTAAAATTTGCGACAGTAAAAATTAATTTTTGAATAATTTACTATAGAAAAGGCAATCCCTGGTGTAATTAAAATTTGCGACACTAAACAATTATTTTTTGAATAAGTTACTATAGAAAGGCAATCCCTGGCGTAATTAAAATTTGAGACAGAAAAAAATTGTTTTTTGAATAATTTACTATAGAAAAGGCAATCCCTGGCGTAATTAAAATTTGTGACAGAAAAAATTATTTTTTGAATAATTAACTATAGAAAAGGCAATCCCTGGCGTATTTAAAATTTGAGACAGTAAAAAATTATTTTTTGCAAAATTTACTATAGAAAAGGCAATCCCTGGCGTAATTAAAATTTGCGACACTAAACAATTAATTTTTGAATAATTTACTATAGAAAAGGCAAATCTTGGCGTAATTAAAATTTGCGGCAGTAAAAAATTATTTTTTGAATAATTTACTATAGAAAAGGCAACCCCCTGGCGTATTTAAAATTTGCAACAGTAAAAAATTATTTTTTGAATAATTTACTATAGAAAGGCCATCCCTGGCGTATTTAAAATTTGCGACAGTATAAAATTATTTTTTGAATAATTTACTATAGAAAAGGCAATCACTGGCGTATTTAAAATTTGCGACAGTATAAAATTATTTTTTGAATAATTTACTATAGAAAAGGCAATCCCTTGGCGTAATTATAATTGCGACAGTATAAAATTATTTTTTGAATAATTTACTATAGAAAAGGCAATCCCTGGCGTAATTAAAATTTGCGACACTAAACAATTATTTTTTGCAAAATTTACTATACAAAAGGCAATCCCTGGCGTAATTAAAATTTGAGACAGTAAAAAATTATTTTTTGAATAATTTACTATAGAAAAGGCAATCCCTGGCGTAATTAAAATTTGCGACAGTAAAAAATGAATTTTTGAATAATTTACTATAGAAAAGGCAATCCCTGGCGTAGTTAAAATTTGCGACAGTAAAAAATTATTTTTTGAATAATTTACTATAGAAAAGGCAATCCCTGGCGTAATTAAAATTTGCGACAGTAAAAAATTATTTTTTGCAAAATTTACTATAGAAAAGGCAATCCCTGGCGTAATTAAAACTTGCGACAGTAAAAAATTATTTTTTGCAAAATTTACTATAGAAAAGGCAATCCCTGGCGTAATTAAAACTTGCGACAGTATAAAATTATTTTTTGAATAATTTACTATAGAAAAGGCAATCCTTGGCGTAATTATAATTTGCGACAGTAAAAAATTATTTTTTGCAAAACGTACTATACAAAAGGCAATCCCTGGCGTATTTAAAATTTGCGACAGTAAAAAATTATTTTTTGAATAATTTACTATAGAAAAGGCAATCCCTGGCGTAATTAAAATTTGCGACAGTAAAAAATGAATTTTTGAATAATTTACTAAAGTAAAGGCAATCCCTGGCGTATTTAAAATTTGCGACAGTATAAAATTATTTTTTGAATAATTTACTATAGAAAAGGCAATCCCTGGCGTAATTACAATTTGCGATAGTAAAAAATTATTTTTTGCAAATTTACTATAGAAAAGGCAATCCCTGGCGTAATTAAAATTTGCGACAGTAAAAAATTAGTTTTTGCAAAATTTACTATAGAAAAGGCAAAACCTGGCGTAATTAAAACTTGCGACAGTATAAAATCATTTTTTGAATAATTTACTATAGAAAAGGCAATCCCTGGCGTAATTAAAATTTGCGACACTAACTAATTATTTTTTGCAAATTTACTATACAAAAGGCAATCCCTGGCGTATTTAAAATTTGCAACAGTAAAAAATTATTTCTTGAATAATTTACTACAGAAAAGGCAATCCCTGGCGTAATTAAAATTTGAGACAGTAAAAAATTATTTTTTGAATAATTTACTATAGAAAAGGCAATCCCTGGCGTAATTAAAATTTGCGACAGTAAACCATTATTTTTTGCAAAATTTACTAAAGAAAAGGCAATCCCTGGCGTAATTAAAATTTGAGACTGTAAAAAATGAATTTTTGAATAATTTACTATAGAAAAGGCAATCCCTGGCGTAATTATAATTTGCAACAGTAAATAATTATTTTTTGAATAATTTACTATAGAAAAGGCAATCCCTGGCGTAGTTAAAATTTGCGACAGTAAAAAATGAATATTTGAATAATTTACTATAGAAAAGGCAATCCCTGGCGTAATTAAAATTTGAGACAGTAAAAAATTATTTTTTGCAAAATTTACTATAGAAAAGGCAATCCCTGGCGTAATTAAAATTTGAGACAGTAAAAAATAAATTTTTGAATAATTTACTATAGAAAAGGCAATCCCTGGCGTAATTATAATTTGCGACAGTAAAAAATTAATTTTTGAATAATTTACTATAGAAAAGGCAATCCCTGGCGTAATTATAATTTGCGACAGTAAAAAATTATTTTTTGAATAATTTACTATAGAAAAGGGCAATCCCTGGCGTATTTAAAATTTGCGACAGTAAGAAATGAATTTTTGAATAATTTACTATAGAAAACGCAATCCCTGGCGTAATTAAAATTTGCGACAGTAAACAATTAGTTTTTGAATAATTTACTATAGAAAAGGCAATCCGTGGCGTAATTAAAATTTGAGACAGTAAAACATTATTTTTGAATATTTACTATAGAAAAGGCAATCCCTGACGTAATTAAAATTTGCGACACTAAACAATTATTTTTTGAATAATTTACTATAGAAAAGGCAACCCCTGGCGTAATTAAAATTTGAGACAGTAAAAAATTATTTTTTGAATAATTTACTATAGAAAAGGCAATCCCTGGCGTAATTAAAATTTGCGACACTAAACAATTAGTTTTTGAATAATTTACTATAGAAAAGGCAATCCCTGGCGTAATTAAAATTTGCGACAGTAAAAAATTAATTTTTGAATAATTTACTATAGAAAAGGCAATCCCTGGCGTAATTATAATTTGCGACAGTATAAAATTATTTTTTGAATAATTTACTATAGAAAAGGCAATCCCTGGCGTATTTAAAATTTGCGACAGTATAAAATTATTTTTTGTAAAATTTACTATAGAAAAGGCAATCCCTGGCGTA
>CAWVNZ010002648.1:0-38087 GCA_963930735.1 Dioctria linearis
ATCATCTACGCTTGAAAGGTAGACGTGTAAAACGACCTCGTTCACCACCACCACAAAGAGAAAAAGGTGGACCATATGTTCCACCGAATACCGGGGGATTTATTGGAAGCCTGACTGAAATCAACCCTAAGTCCGTAGAATTTGATAACATAATTTGGCGTAAGAAAAGTTTGCAGCTACATCGAAACGAGGTGATATTTTGTGGAGATCCCAGATTACCTGTACAGTTCAATGAATTGAAAACACCATTGCAATGTTTTCAATATTTTTGACCGATGAGTTGATAGAGAAAATTTTGTCATTTCTCAAATCTGAATGCTCGGCAGCAGGACATCAACACGAAATTTCAAGTAAGCAATATGAAAATTAGGCAGTACATTGGGATATTGATATACATGTCAGTATTTTGTTACCCAAGCTTAGAAGAGTGATGGGGTGAACATTCTTTTGAATCAATTCGAACAACCATGACATCAAGACAATTTTATGATATTCGGAAATACATTCGATTCAATGACTTCACGTTTATGAAAGACCGTACTCATCCTAAGCACGATCCATTGTTCAATATCGGGCTAGTTTATAATTATTTGAATGACAAGTTTGATTCGGTTCCTAAGCTGGCGCGGCTTTGTGTCGACGAGCAGATGTGCTCTACAAAAATGATAAGTGCTTTCAGTCAGTATATGCCCAACAAGCCCCATAAATGGGGTATGAAATTTTTTGTGTTATGTGATTCTACTGGCTACTTATATCGTCTTGAAGTATATTGTGGTGCTTCCGAATACTCCCGATTTGGGAACAACTGGTAATATTGTCGCCCGCCTGACACAGACAGTTCCAGATTTAAAAAATCACATTTTGTATTTCGATAACTTTTATACATCACTGTCCCTTATGGTTTACTTAAAAGCTCGAGGCATTTATGCATTGGGCACAGTGCGCTCAAATCGGATTAATAACTGCAAGCTGTCATCTGACAAAGCACTTCAAGGCCAAGGCCAGAAAAGAGAAAGTATATGGAGGAGCTTATGGGCTCTGCTTATGGTGTAGACATAACAAATGTTTTATGGAAGGATACAAAAAATGTTCAACTGCTATCTACATATTTTGGTGTGAAACCTTTTCTAACATCAAATCCCCAGACGTAGCCTGAAAAAATAGCTCGATATGATCGAAAAAACAAGAAATTCCCTTGAAGTTAATGGTCCGCGTATCATAAGAGAATTCAACCATCATATGGGAGGCGTGGATCTCATGGACAATCCCTTAGGACGATATCACATCCGAATCAAAACAAAGAGCGCTTCGTTGAAATTATTTTATCATTTTATCGATATGGCATTAGTTAATGCTTATCTTCTCGACAGACGTATCCATTCCGGAGGAGATACTGCCGAGCTACCGAAATTCCGCGTTCAAGTTGAGCAAGGCTTGTGCCATTACCAACAAAAGCCGGAAAAAACAGTTGGCAGACCTTCAAAAGCTTCACCACCTACAGAAGCAGCGCCGTCTGGTGTTAAAAAATCATGCGGATTGGGATTGGATGCTCGTTACGATGACATCGGCCACATGCCAGACCAATTAGATCGTTCTGCCAAACGAACATGTAAATTGGGCGGTTGCAAATCAGAAACCCAAATGTATTGTCTGAAATGTAATGTAAATTTGTGTCTATCATCCACAAAACAATGTTTCCAAATATATCATACTAAGCCACAATGACTTTTCTTTACTTTTTTTTATTAGATAATAATTACAAAATTTTATATATCAACTTTAATCTTTTCTATTAAAACAGAATAATAATCAAAATCACAGCTGTTTTTGTTATCTTTTCGTTTTACGGGACTACCCGCCTTTTGGCGGGCTACATATTTTTTCACCTGCATATAAAACTATTCATCCGATTTTATTTTCGACTTAATTTCCGTGCTGTCTGCAAACATGAAAAAAAAATTGTCCTGCTAAGGGTAAGGTTAATAAAAAAATTTAAAAAGAGAAATAGAAAGACAAGGAAGTGTTTGTTCTCATAAAATGAAACAGGAAACAAACGTAGAAAGAAACAATGAACCACAAAGTGGCGCGGCTCACTTGAATCAAGTATATATGAAAACCATTAACTCAAAGATATTTTGCGTTTGTGACGCGTAAAAAACGCGTGATAGTATTCTTTCTTTCCATTGTGGCTTATAGGTAATGGCCCCACTAAGTCTACGTATACTTTATAAAATGGTAAATCAGATACTTCTGGTATGATCAAAAGCATTTTAATAGCTCTGGAAGGCCTGTTATTTTGATACCGCCTATATCAACGAATATATTTAGCTATCTCATTCTTCATTCCTTTCCAGCTGTAGAAGCGCTTCAACCTTTTTAATGTCTTGTTGCCATCAAAATCTGATCCACTAATTTACGCAGATGATTTAAAACTGTATAAGGCTATCGATTCGCATTGCGATTATCTCAAATTGCAGGACAACCTGAACAGATTATCTGAATCGTATACAAGGAGCTCTCCGTTTTCAAACGCTGATAAATGTAGGATAATCATTTTCTCTCGTAAAGGAGTCCTATCGAATGCTATTTACGCTACGAATGAGTTGTTACTTTTAAAAGTTGATACAATAAAATAATAAATAAATTTGTTTGACTCCAAACTCACCTTTAACTTCCACATATATCACGATGTTAATAGAGCGAACTCAATGTCAATATCTACATATTTTTACTAAACATCTTTTTACCATTCTTGCTAGATCCATTTTGGAATACGCTAGTCCTGTTTGGTCTACCTTTTACAAAAATCACTCCGTTCGTATTGAGTGCGTGCAAAGGAGATTCTTACTTTTTGCCTTAAAGGCGTTTCGAATGAAGAAATAGACTTTATCTTCCTCCTTAAACGAAAGATTAAATTTAATTTACCTTCCTACTCTACAAACTCGAAGAAAAATGTATGCTATAAGCTTGACATTGACATGTCTTTGATGATTGGGAAAATTAATTTCAAATCGCGAACAAGACAATTGAGATCTAGTGATTTTATTTGTTTGTGTTCCCATCGCACCAACTGTGGACACTTTGAGTCTATATCTAGAATGTGCTATACTTTTAATTTGAATTTTCATTCGATTGATTTCCACATTAATAACTGCAAATTACGTAAAATTCTTTAATAATTGCTCTGAACCATAGCTTTCATTTAAATATTGTATTCAAGGATTATTGCAACTAGCATTTTTAGCGAAAGAAATAACTGTGCAGCCTCAATATTGTACAAGCAAAAAAAAATGTATGGGTGAGGGAGGGGAAATCCTTACAGTTTCCGAGATAACGGGACTTAAAGATATATGGATATGTTTTTATAGATTACCCACCAGGTAATCATGATGATTATTTTTGTTAGATTGCTAAGCATTGGACCTTTAGAATGGTTATATAAATATTTCCCCAACTTTTCTCTGTTTTCAAGTTATGGCTCCAGAAAGTTAAAATTTCGCAGTTTAAACTTGAGTTTTTTTATTTAGCTACTATTTTTATCAAAAAATGTATCATCAATGTCAATTTTTGAGGCCAGCCCGTCCCTTTAACTCGTACACGAATTTGTCTGTCTGTATATTTATTTATATATTTCCTTTTAACTATTTTCGACACTCTCGTAGACCCACTTTTCGTCATCACAGCGAGCTGAAATTTGGCACACAGGTTCATGTTGCATGACAATTGAATCTGTCAAAATTTGAACCGGGAAATTTCCATAGAAAACCCGGAAAATCGGGACAAATCCGATTTATCCGAAAAAAATTTCCGGAATTTTCCGACAATGGTGAAAACGTGCAGAAAAAATTGAGGAAAATTCATGTAAAACGCTTTTCCGGAGTTTTTCCGACCAAGGCAGCGTTTGAGCGATTTGCAACCTAAGACAAGGTTGTAGAGCGAACTGAATTGCATAAAGTTGCTTTTGTGGAAAACTCCGTGGAAAACCCGGAAAAGCGATAAATCTGTTTCAGGAAAAATGCAGAATTTTCCAATTTTTCTGGAAAATTTTCCGAATATGTAAGGAATTTTCCGACTTTTCCGAAAAAATTTCCGATGCCTACTGGCATCATGTAAATTTTTAAAAAAAATTCATAGTAATAAAAATAAAATAAGTAAATGACGAGTTTTCAAACAAAACTGAGGCCAAGCCGCATGAAAATCTAGAAAATAAACTTTTCTTCACACACAGAGGTGGACTCAGATTTTATTCGCTGACAATCATCGATATATTTCAGTATGATCAATCAGAGGTAATAAGTGATTTGATTCATTAAGAGAAAGAATATTCAAGAGAAATGTCCCAATCAAAAAATTTGAGTCCACCTCTGTGTGTGAAGAAAAGTTTATTTTCTACTTTTGCATGCGGCTTGGCCTCAGTTTTGTTTGAAAACTCGTTTTTACTTATTTTATTCATACTGGATTTAAGAAGCTCAAACGATTCGTTTAAAAATGAATTATCACGCTCTGTACCCAAAATTTAACCGTCTCCGCGTTTTTTTCATTTAAGCGTCAAGAAGAGACTTCCAGCTTGCCTGAACTTGAAGCCGACTTGCTTTTATCAGTAAATCTAGACTCGAGTAGAAGGTCTACCGAAAATACTAGGATTGATTGTTTTCATAGTACATGTAAGAACACTAAATTATTATATATGTAGCAACACCAAAAAGGTTTAGTTAATTAGAGGAATTGTATTTATTTGCAAAAAATAATTTGTAATATTATATAAGTGAGTGTTCAATTCATGTTGCTCCAGCAGCATTATTTTTATGCATTACAAATATATGTATACCCTATGAGATTTCATCTAGGGTATAAAAATGTTCTATTGATCCCCCGTGAAAACAAATTCGACATTCCACTAAACGTAGTGTTCATAATTCAGTTATTGAGCAAATAATACAATTTTTTTTAAAAAAAATACTATTATTGTTAAAAAAAAAATTTCAATCAGAATTGCTGCATTTCTTACAAACTCTGAAAGTTTCATCCAAAACGAAAATGGCTGGGTCCAAAACAAATCCATTTTGAACCTTTGCGTATGGTGGAATATGTGTGACTCCATAAATGTTTACATTTTTTATGTAAGTCTCAGTTTGGACATCTGCCGTGTGGATGTGTTCAATGGGCAATATACATACGAGAGATATGTTCAATAGGTTCTTAAGGAGATCAACGTCTCTAAAGCTACAGATGCTGACGGTTTCTCGCTCTCTTAATTAAAAGCTGCGCCTCATCCTTAGTTAAGCCTCTGCGCAAACTATTCTACTCATCTTATTCGACAAGAAAATTTGCAACTGCTAGGAGCCTAGATCCCGTTCAGCCTATTCCCAAGAAATGAGAGGGAGACGATCCTACAAATTATCGATGACCAATTTCAATCGTTTCGATTCTTTCTAAGGTTTTTGAGTCTATTATTAACTCCAAATTAATGAAGTATCTGGAAACCAAACAACTCGTCAACGATCGCCAGTATAGCTTCTTGACTGTACAGACATCTAGACACTTGAATGATTTTTCTTAGATATTTCAAAGGCTTTTGATAGAGTCTGGTGTACAATCTTTTTGGTCGAACTTAAAACACCTGGTCTATCCTTCCCTCCGCTATTATGAATTGAAAGCTTTAATCTGGTCGCCTAAGATGGGTTGTACTAGCCGGTGGCGTTCCATCAGAACTTCACACTATAAATGCCGATGGACTCAGGGTTCTATTATCTCCCCATCTCTCTTCTTAATTTTCGTTTCTTTTGATAGAGCACTCCCTCACTTAGGATAAACTGTCTTTATGCTGTCTTGGCGTTAATATTTCCAGGATGTTAATCTGGGCAAATCACATTTTCTCTGTTGCCAAAGAAGCATCTAAATTTCTGAGAGTTCTGAAAGCGTGTAAGAAATATTTCAGCATATCGAATGTAGAGCTTCTCTGCAAGGCCTACATCAGGCCTAAAATGGAATGCAATTCCCATATCTATGTGGTTGGTCGCACAGCCTTAGTTTTATTGGATATTGTCCAAAAAAGAGCCTTCAAGTTCATTTGCGACTTAGGAAAAAAGGATCATATCGACTTACTCAAGTACCGCCGCAATGTTCGATGCTGTTCGCTCTTTTATCACTACATGCATGGTCAATGTAATGCTGAAATATAGATTTAGAAAGCAGTACTCGCGCTGCATGCCGCTCACATCCTTTTACCCTACAAACATCTTTGGGGCGTACAGTAAAACTCCGCGATGCTTTTTTATCCCAAACTGTGTGAATGGGGAACAGTATACCATCTTCTGTCTTTCCTCCGGCATACAATGTGCGAAATTTTAAGAGTAATAAACATCAACACCTCCGCCGGTCTCCTCATGTTCCCTAAATCCTTTCCCTATCTCCTTTCTGCTACCATGCTATGTTTTGCATAATAAGGTATCCCCTTTTCTTGGCTTAATTATATATATAAAAAAAAATCTGCTTTTCCTTGAATTTGATCAGTTAACTGATTTTTCAATACATCTAAAAATGTATTATTAAATCTGGCTATTAATATAAATATAGATATTTTGTATCCTGTAAAATTATAAGATACTTAATATTATGTACACAGTTCAATGACCACATTTCCTCAAAACTCGAAATATAATAACGTAAAAAGGTTCGATTTGGGTGAAAATTTAATTCAGTCTATTTTTAGTTAAGTAGTACGGGGATAATAAAAACTATTTCGTTTTGACTAACCCAAACCTCGACCTTACCTTAAAATGTTTTCTATTCCCGTAATACGCCAAATGTCTGAGTAAATTTCATCAGTGACATACATATGAATAGCAGAGCTGGTCACGTTTCCTTTCCAAAACGTTCTTGCTAAGAAACATGTTTAGAATGGAATGGGTACGTAATTGGTTAGGCAGCACATAGGCCTAATAGAAAGAGACTTTAATTTGATAATATACAAGTAGGTTTTATTCAGGTAGAAAAAATAATATGTCATAACCAGTGGATTTTATAGTAGAGTGTTTACTAAAATTCTGCCTACATTACATCGCCCTATTATTAAAGAATGCAGGCATTTCCAGGATCCGCCCTTAAGCATTTTAAAAGCAAACAATTCAAACTAAATAAAATTGGAGGGGCAAACTCCTTAAAACTCAAGGGGGAGAATATTATTGGAAATTATTGGATTTTGATAAAAACCTTTCTGATAATCCTTATTCCTTTTTCATTATTTTTTACTTATTTTGTTGGCAGGACACGAATCGATGGAAATTATTTCAATGGGGAAAATTGAGATGGAAAAAATCTAAAAGAATAATTGACCGGGAGAGAATAAATGAGCTCGAATATAAATAATGGGTTTTCCACTTAAAAATGATTGTCGGTACTCAAAGTGTTGCATGCAATGTTTCCGAATAAAAATATTTGCAATTCCAGATTTTTCAACACGAAAGTGAACTTAAGCACCCATCAATTGTTTGGTTGGTAGGACGTCGGGGGATATCATCAAAGTAATAAAGCATTTTGCATTTCTATATATGTGTGCACTACATTCACGTTTATGAGGGTTGGACTTTTAATACAAGACCATTGATAGAAGTTTACTAGTTATATATAATCGATAAACTCAATATGGAGTATCGGGTGGAACTTTCATTTATTTTATTATAATTATAGTATATAACAATATTACGGTAGTGAAAACTGCTTTTACACGTCTTTGCCAACAATGCAAATATTGAAGTTGGATGAGAAGAGAACTGTTCAGAATAGACAAAAATCAAAGTCGGTCGCTTTACAGTAAAATGAATCCAATCAAATCTTTTTATGTGATATTGCTTCTTATCAAGCCTTATCTACGTAATATATATCAAAGATAAGGTGATTTTTGAAGTATAATATACCGCATTCAACGCGAAGGGAACTCCATTGGAACCAGTAACTTTTCAGGTTGTCATTCCTCTCCGAAATATCCTTCCATTCTGATTTTTCCATGCTCTTCAAGCAAGGATAGGCGATATGTCCGGGTATTCTCGTTCCGCTTTCCGCATATCTTCGTTGACCCAACCTGTGGATAGTTCCATGGTGACGAACTGCATTTTAGATTTTGTTTGTTTTTTTTTCCATCCGGCAGCAATATTTATATTCTGGTTTGCATGGACGTTGTAAAAAGGCTTCTGCATTTACATGAATGCATCCTTTCCGATGTTGGATCTTAAACCCATAAAGGTGGAGTCTAGTCCGTCCATGAATAGCTTGCTACCTACCTCGCCACCTTTGGTATTTTTCTCTCCCCTCCCCTTCAGCTGACTCCCTTCATCGGCATTTCCCGTAGTAGCACCGAAGGTGTCCCAATTTATTACAATCGCAGCATCGCAGAAGAGTTCGTGAATGTGTGCTTAGTGACTGTGCTGTTAACTCCATTCGTCGGCATTTTCTTCAGCCCCTTTGGAGGTGTCCGGGCTATTATAATTTCAGCGTCCCATAAAACCACGAGGAGGAATGCTCTGTGGGGACTCCAATTTGTGGCAATTGCATTCCTCCACCGAAATTACTCTCACTCGTATTGCACTACGAGAAGCTTATCTGGCGGATTCATACGCTAAAGTCTAGGCTAGCGCTTCTGTTATTGATTTCTCTCCTGCTAGCCTTAACGCTTGTTGTAAACTTTGAATCCATATGAGAGAGTGCTCTGAGTTGACTGCATTATGTGGATATTTTATTCCTACACCGAAATGAATTTCTCTCATCCATATTGCACTACGAGAAGCTTGTTTGCCTGGTTTGCTATTCCAATTGCTATTGCATTCACAAGTGCCTCCGCTGCCACTTCGTTAAGGAAATCCGCATTTACGCTAGAGTATGAAAGATAATAATAAGATAAGATACTTCCAAACATATACTTGCAGAGTATTCTTTTGTTCCTCATTAGCTTTCTTCTGCTCATCTAAACGAGATCCTAGAGAATTTTATTATTCTGCATCTGCGGAATGTCTTCGAAAACATATGTCTGAGGAATTGTTCCCTGTGTGTGTAAAGCTGGTCTAAGTCACTCGACTAGAATATTCTTTTTGCCTAACGTTAGTAATGATAGCTTCTTGAACTCCACTTTCAGATCCTGTGTTCGAAGATCCTCTATTATGCGTTCCACTGCTTTGGCTGACTTCTAGAACTTTCACGTAAAGCACAAAATGTCACAAAATTAATCAAACTTTGTTTTAAGTCAAATGCCACGACATTATTTCACACATTTATTTCATTCTGATGCCAGTTGTCACGAGCGTGGCCTTAGCACATTTTTTAAAACACAATATTTTAGATATATTGTAACTCACACGTTTTCTTTTATATAATTACTTGCTGGACTGTAATAAAAAAGTAGGGCAATTCCCTAAATATAAGAGACGTTTTTTCTTAAAAATAAATGTCAATTTCTCTGATATAAAGGGAAAATCAGTTTAATTTCCCCAAATCAACGGTTGCCGGTATTTGGCACCAGAAAACCTGTATACGAGTTAAAATTCCCGAAATGTTAAGGTTTCTTGGATAAAACGAAGAGAACATTCAATAAATTAGGTATTACACTTGGAAGTACTTGCAGTTTAGGTATAAAAACCTATTCGTAAAAATTTTACAAATCGGTTTTCAAGTGATGCGACTATAACAGCATTTCATTTTGATACACTAGATGAAATCTATAGGGAATACCAAGTTTGTCATTCCGTTTGTAACACTTAGAAATATTGATGGTAGTGCAAAATGGATTCAACACCCATGCATAATATTAAAAAACATTTTGATTTTTGCATGTCCGACCGTCTGTCCGTGCGCCACGATAACTCGAGAACGCGTTTACTTAGTAAGATGAAATTTTGTACACCGACTTAAAAAAAATGTAAAATTAAAATCGAACATCAGACAAATCGGGCAACTCCTTTGTGGGGTTGCCATACAAAAATTTCGTTTTAATTATATATTTGGGCACTGTCTGAGAATGCTGAACTGTAAATTACATTTACAAAATGTACTGCATAGGGCAACCCTTTCGTGGTGTTGACATATAAAAATTTAAGATGGTTTTCTTCATTCAATGACGTCCTTTACTCAATATTATTATTTATTCACACTCTTTTTTCACGGCGATTAGTTTCGTGTCTCAATAATGTTCCTTGCTTGCTCAAAGCTAGTATTACTTGTACTCAGCTAGGGATTTTTTTTTGCTTGGCCATCATATTTTGCCCATTATTCGGTTCCACGTGATGTTAAGAAATATCCAAGTAAACATATAAAACTTGAAACTTATTTACATTTGTTTGTTTACATTGGTCGTAATATGCGAAGATCATTGTGCAACAGTTTATTTTCCATATACAGGTCGGCCAACTACTTACAAGCTCCATATTTTAACAGGCTTTTTTTAACTGATATAATCCTTTCTAACCATAAACTAAATACTAGTGCAAAAGTTAGATATCTAAATATATAATAATCCCGTGTCACTGTGTTTGTACACGCTAATCTCCGAAACCGCCCAACAGTTTCAATGAAATTTTCTGAATGTGTTTGGTTGGTTCCAGCTTGAGAGATAGGATATCATTGGACACGGTAGATGGCGCTGTTGTCCAGATTTAAGAAGCTGCCTGGAAACGCGCCGACGTGGAAATCTGAAGCTTTCTACACGGCATTTTCATAAAAATTGCAAATACAAATTTAAAAATGGACTAAATCGGGCAACTCCTTCTTAGGGTTACCATAGGAAAATTTCGTTTTTTAGTATATATTTGGACACTGGCTGACAACGAATACACGTAGAGAGCTGAAATTTGGTACGTGATGTTTTGGTGTTTTCATAACAATGGTAAATAAAATTTAAAAAATGGTCTGAATCGGGCATCCCCTTCTTAATGTTGTCATACAGAATTTTGGCGACCCTTGTTGGCGTTGTCGTACAAAACTTTAATTTTTCACTATATATTTGGACAATGCCTCAAGCGTCGACGTAGAGAGCTGAAATTTTGTACACAGGCCTTTTAAAAAAAAATCTAAATTAACTTCAAATATGGGATCAATCGGGTAACTTCTTCATAGGGTTACCATACAAAAAATTTGGTACGTGGCGTTTTCATAGCAACTGTAAATAAAATTTCAAAAAAGGACCCCTTCTTGGTGTAGCCATACAAATCATTTGTTTTTCACTATATGCCTTAGAAGGCGTCGAGATGGAGAGCTCATATTTTGTACACGGCGTTTTCATAAAAATTGCAAATACAGTTCGAAAATGGGACCAATGACAATTTGGCAACTCGTTCAAAAGCTTCGTGTTGTACTATATATTTGGGGAGTGCACACGCGCAAACACATATGTACACCTACCCTCCCTCGCACGCATACACTCACTCACTCTCAAACACACACACGCGCACACACGCACGCACGCACACACACACACACAGAGTGAAACCGTAGAGTACAGAATCGCGCGATCGAGTCAGATATTGGCTTAGATATTACGTATCTCTAACCACGCCAGCCCCATCCATCTAGGTATCTACATTTTCACCGGGCAACGCCGACGGGCTCCCCCTAGTATAATATAATATGCATTATGTTTCAGATTATAAAGAATTGCCAATTATGTACATGTTATTCATTGGAATGTGATGATAAAAAAGTTATATAGGCTCTTTATCCTACGCGCCGTAATTTCGTATTTATGGCACATTTAATATTGTACTAGGCGAAATTTACAACATTCCCATAACTTTCCAGTACGTAGATTTTTAGCGTTATGCCTCTAACGACACGGTTGTTGAATGAGGGTTTCAAGTGAGCTATCGCTTGTGGTATTTGATTCTATCTGCGTAAATTTATTAGTAGATATACTTAAAATTTCTAGTTATATGACACCCTAAAAAACTTTCTATCTAAAGAACTAATTTTCATTATTCATTTTGAAAGCATTTAAAATTCCTTAAAAATAAAGAAAACCATATCAAACTACTTTTAGTTCGTTTGGAACAATAGACGAATCTGTGAAAAAAAAAACTTGAGCAAGAAAGAAAATATCGTAGTAGTGTGAATGATGAAATACAACGCCCTATCAAGAAAATTGGAGTCGCAATCAAAGTTAATTGGATGAGTGATACAGGAAATATGTTCTCTTTTCCATAAATGCTTTGTAGGTAGTTGTTCCATCATAGCTGCTGAGAATTTTACTGTGGTGTAATTTACAATCTATGTATTTCATAAGATTTTCTTGAAATTTTCGGATATTATGACGGAGAATGGCCACAAATGTATGGGGTTTGTGTTTCACTCACAAGGAGTAATGAATTTATACCTACTAATGGATTTATCTCTAAATTTAGAACAATACTTATTATGTTGACTTTTCCCAAAAACCAGTTTGTACGGAGTTATGGACTCTAAAACTTTGAAAGCGAACATATACAAAATGGCCTAAGTATAATAAAGAAATATACAGAGAAAAGAGATCCATGACTTATCCCTGTATTATATGCCCAATGAAGATGTTTGGATTTTCAGAAGATACATTCAGTCGCGGTACGCTCGAGCAGAGCCCACTAAGTTCGATATTTTAATTAGTAGGAATTTAGTTGGGAGGGCTGCTCTTTTGCAACATTTTTCTATGTAAAATCTTGCCTGATGGAAGACATATTGTAGATAGATGTTTACATAAAATCCATGGTATAGTATACCTTGGACTTAGGAGACATCAACAGTTCAATGCTGCGGCAATATTGTTGAATCATGTAATACATAGATGACGATTTATAAATTGTAATACCAAAATATATAGAAAAACAATCTGACTGCTTTTAAAAAGAGAGTTTTATTAGTTAATCTTCCCAACGGGAAATATGGGAATGTCTGACTTACTTAGTTAAGGTTTACTGTCAACATTACATGGAATGCATTAGTAATGAGTACATGAACATACCTTACATTTACCTGATTTAGGAAGGCAGGCGTAATGTGCTGATGAATCTTATTTTTGAGTACAGAAGGCAGGGGTAATGTATAGATATATTCATTCGTGTTGTTATCGAAAAGAGTTAGAAATTTGTGCAATTATATGTGCAGAAGCTACCCAGTTGGAAATCTGGTCAAGCCTGCCTGAAGAAGGGAGCTAGAAGCATTGAAACCAGTAGGGAAAATATAACTAATATTTTCGGTAAGGACTAAATGATGCCACGATAATCAACAATTGCCATTCCGGGTAAGGTAATAATGATGCATATGGAAGCTAAGTCAAACAATAATTATTATCAAGCATTCTGGGTAAGGCACAATTGATGCATCACAAATAAACTTAATATTTCCGAACATCCTGACTAGGCATAAGGGATGCAATTGGAAGATATTCGAAATTATAATAATTCCCACAAATTCCGCGGGTAAGGCAAAAGTGATGCATAACGCACATAATAAAAATTATTTCCCATATCCGTGAATTTCTCATATTACAATGATTCATTAGCGCGTGACAAAATTCTTGGGAAACTGTAAAATGCATTGCTGCGGAATCATTTTCAGAACGTTTTTTCAGCTTGGAGTTGTGAACTGAATTCGCACAAAATTGAAGTGATTTTTAGTCAACTGTTGTTGTAAAAAGTGAAATGTCACAACATTTATTACTGCAAAAGCGAGATTATTTAATCGACAGGTATCCAGGTATAATTTTTATTATGTTTTCTTTAAAAATACGCCCGATTTTGCAAGAATTTTTCCCTTATATCTAGCATGTAGGTTATAATTTCATTTTTTGGAAGTTTTTCTTAATTCAGGTTTATATATAGGAATATTATGGTGACTACACCAGGAGATGAAAGTTGCTTTTATTACATAAAATAATTATTAAAAAAGATGATTAAACTAAAAGCCCAGCGGGAAAATAAAGCATAGAATAATGTATGCCGAGACCTTCTTGGAAGGATGGTATACAAAATAATTCTAATCAATACTGCACTGGTCTAATATTGCGTCCTTAGGAAGGTCTTCCCAAGTTTCCCGCTAGAAGGTTATCATATTATTATAATATTGTAGCAAATCTTCTTTCTGCTTGTAGGTTGAGTTATGTGTTTCGCCAAGATAGTTACAGCGTTCCTTAAACCGTTGAATCCGTTGCCTAGCCGAGCGGTCGCCGGGGTAACGAAGGCCGGCTCAAAGTAAGTTTGGTGCTCCAGCAAAACGGAAAATGGAACCTTTACCCTACAAAAAACTTTACCTCGTGTCAACTGGCCGGCGCTTTCTTCGCCCCGGTGCAAATTATTCAATCATCAGAGACCGGAAAAAAACCTCCTTCGGTTGGATACCTACTGTAGCCCATTTTCGTTGAGGATTACTTTCACCGTAAAACGACGCCGGACTCAGGCTACTTTGTCAGCAAATCTCCGGCTCCTTTAAATCGGAGCTCAGGTGGAAATGTCCTCTTTTTAATAAATCAGAGAGAATCTCATTCTTTCGGGCCTATGTGACCTAAACTATTCCTAATTCTTCCTCACTCTTTTACAATTTTAGCTTGGGCTGACCTCTATCCTTACATGTTTGAATTATTTCCACTGTTTCCATTTTAATTCTAATACATATTTAGATTTTAGTGACTTTTAAATTCTTTTTATTACATTTCAAAATTTCTAACCTCATTTTTTAAATGAATCGATTTCTTCCACATGTTACGTTTATTTGCTTGCTTCCACTTTTAGGTTAAAAGAATTCATTTCTGTTGCATAACTTGTGAAGGTAGTTCATTTTTGAACTTATTGAAATCCTCTTATTTACTTTACTCTACTAGTTTATCTCGAAATTATTGGCAGTCCTGGTTGAGCAACATTTATTCCCTATCTGAGATCTGTCAACGTAGTTCATTTCCAAAGATTATTGTGATGACATGTCTAAGCACAAGTCCAGCAAAATGTTCTGCTTTTATGCTGGTACGTATTTGAATTGGAGCAGATTTGAAGAAGATTTGTAGTGACAGCTAGGAGTGGAATGGAAACAAGTCTTTACTTTAGGTTTAGGGTTCTGCTATGGTTCGAGGTCTATCTTCTGACAGAGAAGCTGTCAAATTGTATGTAGTTTTCTTTATCTCGTCTGTTTTATTTTCTCGACGTATGTAAATAGACGAAAATTTCCTCGAAAGTAATTACACAGTTTTTTTTTTATATTGAGTGAAGAAAAATCTAAGCTTTTACGAAATGCTTCCTGCATAATTTAAATGTCAACATTTTTCAAGGTTTCTACTCATTATAATGTTGGTCTCATCGGTCAAGAAATGATAAACTTCTAAACACTAATTTTTAAAGGTGTTGAGAACTTATGCATGGGCAATTATTCAACTCATCCTGAAATGGACGAATACCTTGACAGCATAATTTTAGAAGGTGAAAGCAATGACTAACAAGAACATCTTGTAGATGTACTGCAGCGAATGGTCAGGAGGTATTGCACTGAAAAAGTTCCCATTGTAAGGAGGCGACCCTATTTAACAATTTTTAAGAATACTGCCCTATATCGAGAGATTCAATTTCTCTCTGAATTAGCTCCTGACACTAAGCCTCCAAACGATAGTTGGCCACAATTTACGGGAGCTGACTGCTAGGGCTAAGGTTGATGCTAGTGCCTGACAGAAGCGAGGTACGTCCTCTTGTTACAATATTAAATTTGTGTATAAATTTAAGAAATTGGAAGGAATACAAAGAAAGTAAGTGTGCAAATTGTAATTTAATTTAGTATTTTGAAATTTTTTTTCACTGCAGTGTTAAACTGCCCATGGTACTTCATTTCCAATGTATAGAAAAAACAATTGCGGGATATTTACTTTATGCACTTCATCACCTAACAATTTTTGCTATGTCAAATCAATGACACCTATTAAAATTGAAGGATTTTGTAAAGGCTCTGACGGAAAACAGTACATTTTTGGAAATACATTTCAGATCATTGAGAATTTTTTTGAAGTACCATTTGGATCCATGGAAACATTGGGTATGTGTCTTGCTAGCAATATTAATAAAGATAAAATAAAATTTAATATTAGAGAGCTCCTTTGCAAAATTGCATATATACCATTTGGCAAGAAATTTGTGCTTATTCAAGTGTTACACCATTGTATTAGTTAATGTATATAAAACACAATTACATGTTACTAGATATATAACTATTTTTATACATTATTACGAAAATGTCTATTGAATCTAATAAGTTCCGTCCAAAAGCAACATATGCAGCGATATCAGCTTTTAGAAAGAAATGCAACTTTTGGACTGGAATTAAATCAATATCGACGAGTGAACAATCGCCTTTTGAAGATTATACCAACTACGAATCACCCTTATCCGAAAGGGATAAGTGTTTAATTAATACTTGTAAAAATCTTGGTAAGATTTCTCAATTCTTTAGTTCATATAATTACTAATTTTTTTTAAATAAAGAAAAACAAAATATAGAACGCACAAAATATTTGGCTGAAATTAAAGATATTCTCGGAAACAGCAAGCAATGGCAAAATGTACTTTTGGACCCAGTTAGTGCAAAAATATTTCCCGAAAAGACTAACTTCAATATATCTCCAATTGATAATAGTCAACAGTTGGATGAAATTGAAGAAGACATTGAGAATAGCCCCGACAAGAACTAGTAAGTTGTGTTAAAATGAAATGCAATAATTTATATATATTTAATTAAATAATATTTCTTAATTAATTTTATATTTAAAATTTTTAAGAAATGGTCTTTTGTACACCTATTTATATTTGCGGGTACTTCATAAAAAAAAATAAAAAAAAATAAAACACAAAAATACAAACATGTAAATAAACAACAAATACGAAATGTCAAAGAAAATGTATTCATAAGAAATCCAAAATGAAAAAACTGAATGTAAGGCTTACAAAATAACATTTTAATGAAATAATAAAAAACTACTACATACATCATCATAAAGAGTTTTTTATTGCAAAATAAAGCCCCACTTCCAAATGGTATTATGTGTCTTAAAAGGCATTTAAAAACTCCTTACTCCTTACGAATCACTTCTTAATAAGTTTCCGAGGAGTCTTCCTTAAGATACCTGCTAAATCACTTGCTATTCGTTTTTCCTTCTTCATGATGTCTTCTGCATAACATCCTAAGGAGCATTCGTACGTCCTTCTTCAAGATATCTTCTGCATCACTTCCTGAGAAGCATTCGTTTGTCCGTCTTCATGATGCCTTCTGAATCACTTTTCAAGAAGTAGACGAGGATGAAGCCGAACTAATACCTTCCTTCTGCGGACATGGTAATGTCAAAAAGATACAAAGAGTCATGCCTCCAAACCTTCCAAGGAATGATACTAGCATGCATGGTAGTATGTTACCATTTCCAACTGGGTAGTTCGAGGGAGTGCGAAAATGAGTCATATAGTTTGATTGTCTTTTTAAGAACCATGAAAGAAGGAAATGACGAATAATATTCTGATTTGTACGCTATTTTATTTCATTTAAGTACGAGAGTCGAATAAGTGAAGACGTGTTAATTTTCTACGCCTTTCTAAGAAAGCTGGAAAATTTCTTCCCTTTACCTCTCATTGAAAACAGGGAGAGTGCTTCCCTCCACCTTCCTGAGAGTATACATTGAATGGTTCTTTCCAACCCTCCGGAAAATTCATGCTTAATGGTTCCGTTCACTATTCTGGAAAGGCAGAATGAATGCTTCCACTCAAATAAATGAATTACTCTTTTCACTTTCCAAAGAATTTAAAAAATGCTTCCTTTCACCTTCCAAAGAATTAATAAGGAATGCTTCCTTTCAACCTCCAGAGAATTAATAAGGAAAGCTTCGTTTCACCTTCCAAAAAATTACCATCCTGTCGTAGGACATTAATGCATTAAAAAAAAGCGCATTACTTCCATACCTTTCGCAGAATGTTTTCGGAATGCATCCGAAATGCTTCTGTTTCTAGCTGGGTTATGACTGCAATATCCTACCAGCATAAAACTCACAAGTATTGATGAGTGGTGCAAGTACCCACACTTTTTTACGGGGGTTGAATACTAGATGGAACTTGTATTTAGATGTATAAGAAATGAAAACGAGTAAAATAATTCGGAGATGGTACTCTTTTCAATGCACCAAATTTCAGAATCCATTAATCCGTACAGACTGGTTTTTGAGAAAAATCAACGTAATAAGTAATTGTTCTATATTAAAAGATAAATCAATTAGTAGGTATATAATTCATTACTGTTATTGGATGTGAACAAAACGCCAATTGTCCTGTCTTTAACAACTTAACTTTTTTCCTAAAAAAACGTAACATTTCAACATAAGGATGGAAGCATCAAGTGTCCTCGGAGTTCAAAAGAAGTTTCAAGAGAAATAAATAAGTTGATAAAATCTAAATGGATACAATGTTGAAGGTGAAAGTATTTTCGGAGTTTCATCCGTTCTTTGGCATCCGCAAAAATTACAGCAACAATAACGCGTTAGAGCCAACAAGAGCAATTCCATTTCCAGAAACTGAACCACAAATTACACTTTAATATCTTTTGCAATGATAATCCGCAAAAGTCATTTGGGGTGTACGTTAACTCCCGCATTAAGGGCTTTCTTACTCTGCAACATCATTACGTATATATGTATATTCCACTTCGGATGGTAAAAGGTGAACACACTTCCTGGAGATGCCTCTTTAGATTAAAAGGGCGTTGTAAGTATTTACTTTTAGCAAATTCAGCTTTTGTGATATGTGCAAGAAATTTCTGGCTAAACGTCGGACGAGATTTTGTAAGCTGCTTGAACTTACGGATTTAATTTTATGAACGGTGCAGTTAACATGATCCTTAAATCATTCTTATGCGTAACCTTGATATTCGCCAAAAATCTACTGTAGAGAGAATAATCCTAGCGAAATTTTTTAAAAAGTCGATATTCAGCAGAAATTTTTAGAAACATCTTTTTCATCGACATATTCCTTTATAGTCTACTGAATGACTTCTACAACTCGAATAGCATCCTTAATTTTGCTTCAGCTGTATGGAGCTATTTGTGCACGTGCTTGATTATTTAAATCTTTTAATTAAATTCCCATTCTCTGTTAGCTGGAAGTTAGATTGAATTTCCCCCTTACCACAAGCCCCAAGAAGCCGGGATCAACCGCTTTAAGCCTTTATACCCTCTAGCCACCGCGTATTTGCCTTTACTTCCGTATTGTTTATCTGCAATCTGCAACATCTCTCAAGTTTAGATTTAAGAGATGTTTTGAAGCTTAGCCATTAACCACCACCACATCTAACTAAAGATTTAGACCTGCTTCCCAGTATAATTAGAAAAGACAGGCAGAGAGATAAGACAAATGGAGAGACTGATATCAAGATGGGTACGTACAAATATACATACTTACTTACATGCAAACATATTCATGGATATAGGGATAAAGGAAATATATAGCAAAGTTTGTCATCCTTATGGGTTCAAAATTCAAGAACCGAAATGAAAACACAAGCCCAAAAGCATAAAGGATACAAAGGGGAACAAATCCGATGGCAATTTAAATAGAACCTGACACTTAGAAGGAATATTCGTCCGATAGAGGGAAATGCTAATTAACCAACAGTGAAAAGGTCTCTTTGCTTAAGACTTAACACCTTTCGATTGCTATCAAGTGATAAAGGACGTGTTTTCAAGGAGAACATAGTCAAATTTCATGTATATTGAGTTAATAAAACAATTACCCTACTATGGAAATGCAAACATAGCGTAGGCAGGAATTTTCTGTATTACAGGTATTCTGGTGAAATCCAATTAATTTTTATTTAATATGATTGCCGTCAGATTTAAAACTAAATAGAAGTTGTTTGATAATATGTTTTAAACTTTTGATGGATATTTCCAAATAAAAAAAAGACAAAAAAACGAAAAATGGTAATACAGTCCGCTATTTTTAATAATAATATCAACTAACTCACTTTCAACTATGCCAAGAAAGTAATAATTTAGAAAAATGCGTAATTTATATTATTAGTTCTAGTAATTGTGGTGAAATATACTGTTTAGATAAAATAAAAAGAATAATAAAATCATGGTTTAGAAACACATTAGTTCAATGCCAGAAGTTAACTGTTTAAGGCCGTGGCCGTGGCATTACTTTTGTACTGCAAATAGACATAGTCTCGACAGTTGGTTGGCATTATCTTTCAGCATCTCAATAGAAGTCATTAGTTGCAGACATCTTTGATTGAGTTGTGTTTAGTCACGGATGTTGTTTTTTTTTTATTCAGAAAGATCTTGTTCAATGTGATATCTATTCATACAGTTCGTCAAAAATAAGGACTGTATAAAAACAAGTGCAACCGGCGCTTTCAAGTCTACCAGCTCTCGGGCTCTTGAGGTTATCCTCAATATATACCCCATGCAGATACACATTAAGAAGGGGGCCTCTATCGCAACGCTGCGGCTGCATCTGAATCAAAGCTATATCCATTCGGGAAGCAGGGTTCCACGCGAGTACATCCTTGATTTGGTGCGGTTCATCGCACCTGACATCAACAGGGACCAGCGACCACTTCCTCGAGACCATGCTGATAAGTAATCTTAAAGTGAAAATTCCATCTAGAGATTAATGGACATCACAAGCTGTGCTTCACCTATTGATAGATATCCTAATTTATACGGATGGCTTTGGATCTGAAGACAACATCGGAGCAGGCGTCTTCTGTGAGGAGCCTCATTTGGAATTTGCCATACGCCTGGGAAGCCATGTTACGGTTTTATAGGCGGAGATCGAGGCCACTCTTGAGGCGGGAAGGAGCCTCCTTGGCTCAAACAGTGAGAATAAGGAGATTGCCATCTGATCGGAGAGCCAAGCGGCTGCAAAGGCCTTGTCAAAACCCTTCACAACTTCCAACATAGTACTGAAGTGTAAGAGCATCCTGAATTCCCTCTCTCAGTGTAACAAGGTACTCGTTCTTTGGATGTCTGGTGACAGTGATGTTGAAAATGAGAAAGCGGACGAGCTTGTGCGTCTTTGTGCGACTTCGGAAGCACCATCCTCGACAATTGGCATCACATCGAGACACCTTGTATTTTGGTTCCCCAAAAAGGCTGCCAAGGCTGAGCAAGCCTACTCTGCAAATTCTGGTGTCTATTCTTATTGGACACTGTTCTCTTAGGGTTCACCTACATAGGTTAGGACTATTTGATAATCCGATATGTAGAAGATGCAGAGAAATGGATTCCGAAACGGTGACTCACTTCCTTTGTCACTGAGCGGCTCTCTCTGGAAAACGTTAGAGATGCCTTGGCTCACGCCTCCTGGGTGAATTGCAAGAGGCTGGTAGGGAGGTTGGGAGCTAATTTTATGGTTTATAAGAGCGTCTGGTTGGCATCATTGCTCATGGGTCTGGAGGGTGAACAATGGACCTTGGCGTGGCCTACGTTCTAGGGTACCCCCCCCCCCCACCCGCAGGGGCTCAACATCTCTTCAATCTATCCATCCAAATGATTTTTGATTTTGTTCTATTTAAAGCCAATTGATCAAGAAATTGTCAACTATGCCAACAGCCCCGGATTTACTCACGCAGAATTACAGTATTTTCTGATATTTATGAGTTACTTTCTTTATAAATAATAATAAATTAAAAACTTACAAAAAAAAGATAATTGGACTGAAGCACCCACGAAATTATCAATTTCTTTAATAAAAAGTGTTTTCAGTTTATAATAAGTCGAAGAAAATCGACCTCTTTTGATGGCCGATCGAAAGGTCCAAGGACGTAAATTTAGAAGATCCGAGCTTCAAGCATAAGCGGCTCGCACTATAGAACTGCAGAATTGAAACTCGGTAACGAAATAAATATAGAGAAGGACGATATCCTAAAACAGTATTTAGAAAAGTTATAGGGACAAATATTGCTACTAAGGTATTTATAATTAATAATGGATGGGTTTATTACAACATTTGGGTGCCATCGATTGCACCTAAAATTTAGTAAACAAGTTGTCATATGGAAGTACTAAAACTAAAGTGAATATCACAGATATAAATATCAAATTTCATATGTATTAGTATCACAAATAATACTTAAAAGAGCGCAGTCACATACAGTCAGTCAGTCGAGTAGCAACAGCGAGGTCAAATGATCATTCGATCATATCGCCTGCAATTCTTTTCGTGTTTTGAAAATATTCCTCAGTATGGATTTTGCTTCCTCTTACAGCGAATGACAGATTACGCTAGACTTCTTATAAGCCTTGTTAGTCATCCAGTCATCCTGACTACCATTAACAAAGACATAATTATAAAATGGATCTGAGAAGGATGCCTTCCTATCCGGCATATTGATCACCTATTAAATAACCTCCATCTACTCACAAACCTCTGGCTAAATAACTTTGTGCCCGAGGGCCCCGTTCGCGACGTAAGAGTTTTAGAGTAGTAAACTTCGATGGATTTACATGGGTTTTTTTTATTTAGAATGAGTGAGCGGAAAGCTTGCCGATTGTTTAAATATATTTACGGTTTTTGGAGCTTTTGTGGTGCGGGGTGGTAACTACTACCCTTGGAATTGTCCAATTTGGGCCACGTTTGATAGCAAATTAAACTTTTTGCTGCGCCCTATTAAATGGCATATTTTCTTTTCTTCTGTAACAAACTTAAGACACATTTTTGATTTTCTAATTTGTGTACAGCGAGATGTAGTTTAGTGCGGGAGGGCTGATTTTTGTTTTAAGGGATCATTCTGGATGCTCAAAAAAGGGCTATATTTGTAATTTTTTTTACAAATTTCTCATTAAAAAAATTGGCAAACATTTTTTGAGCTTAATAAATACACTCTCGAAATACATAAAACATTTTTTTTTTTTAATTTAAACACGTTTTAGAAACATAAATAAAAGTCAAACGTAACTCCACAAAAAATATATATATCGCTGGCGACGTCGATATCTCCATAAATAAATATCTCCATAAATAATTATTTTTCATACGAAAGTATTTACATTAAAGTGCGATAATCTTATAAACTACTCACCGCAGACGAAAAAAATTACACCACAATGTTCGCAAGAGAACGTGATGCGCATTAATATGTCAGATAGATTATATACCGTTATATGAGTTTTTAGCGAAAATGTAATGACTAAAGGTATAAAATAAAAAATATTGAAAAATCTTTTAAATACATAATTTTTATACAATGCATAAATTGAACTAAAAAATAAAAAAAATATTTTTCTTTTCTTTATGATATATAAAAGAAACGTTTTATTGCAAAATATCAAATGCCAGAAGTCAGATCAGATCTTAACAGTTTGGGCATGACTTGCAGTTCGACAATTGTGATGATAGTTAGTGTTCTTGTAAGTATACATATGTATATCGCAGAGAAAAAAAAATGTTTTCTACTTTTTAGTACAATTTATGTATAAAGTTACTTATTTTAAAAATTTTTGTAATATATTCGGAAATGACGAACAAATTCGGATCTGTTTATATTGACACTATTTCTTCCGAACATTTTTATATCCTAGATGAAATCATAGGGTATATTAAATTTGTCATAATATTGAAAGTAATTTTAATTTTCGCATGTCCGTCTGTTCGTACTCATGATAATTCGCCAACGCGTTCACTTGGAGAGCTGAAGTTTTACACCAGCACTTAAAAAAAATCTATGTTCAAAAATGGGAGCAACCGGAAAACTCCTTCGTAGGGTTGCCATACAAAAATTTCTTTTTTGACTATATATTTAGACACTGCCTGAGAAAGAGTTATGTAGATAGCTAAAATTAGGTGCATGATGTTTCCATAGCAATAGTAAATAAAGTCTCAAAAATCAACAAATTCGAGCAACTCCTTCTTGGTGTTCCCATATAAAAATTTAGGGTTTTTACGTATACTGTGAAAATGATCAGTTCTATAGATTTTTGTTGTACCGAAAAGTTGTTCAGAATATGAAATCCTATAAAATTTGTTAGCACCATTTTTACTCTGCGACGAGTCGTTCTAGAAATATATGTGAAAAACCATTTCCAAAAACAAACTTACACAGATGGGTGAGCATACATATAGGCATTCATCTAGGGTACCATAAGAATTGGTTTTAGAAATTGTTTTTTACTTATTTTATACAGTTTCTGTTTTGCTCCTTTATTGTTTCGTCCCTCTTTGGAGACAATATTGCACTATTGTATTCAGATTCCTCAGATTGACTCAGTTTAGAAATATTCTTTTAATAACACATTTCTAAGTTCTGCACACATCTTGTAAAAAAACTCAAAGTTAAATTATACTCAGAAGAACTATCAGAAAATTGTCAGATTACAGTTGGGTTAGCCTAACGTCAAATAACTTGATTGATGAGTGAATACAACCCTGGGTAAATAGTCGAACAAATTTGCTAACTAACGACTAGATTTGGTTTTTGTTAATTTAATATATATTTTTTCTTTTTCCTCTTATGCACCTACTACTCATACCTTATGAATAATGTTTATTTCGCTATTATATTGTTATTATCGTGATTATTCGTTTTATTTTCATATTGATATGTGTTTACTATTAAAATTTCCGGAAACTTAATATGTACATTTATAAACGCCTTGTAAAGTACTTGTGAGATCTAGTCTCGAGCGTAAGGGAGGGTGCCGGTTTAGTAAAGGATAACTCAGCTTTAAGTTCAGTTCAAATATAACTTTTATTACAATACTAATACTATTAAAAATTCAACTAAAATTCAACAACAATAATGACGACAATTTAAAAATTATAAAAATTCAATATTACAAATTTCAGTGGTAATATTCCAAATTGAGTTCTCTCCAAAACGTTCTCCTTATTCCTGAAATAAACGAGAGGAGAATAATTTTTATTTTATTGGAATTAAACTTCCGCAAATGAAATATAGTAGAATTCTCTGAGAGCGAGAGCAACGATGTAGCAGAATTAGACTTCGGCTGCAACGTGCTGAAGCGTGTACGCAGAATTATACTTCTGTTACATCGTGCTGAGGCGTGTAAGCAGAATTAAACTTCTGTTACAGCGAATGTCAAAACGTATGCGCAGAACTATACTTCAGTCAAAACGTCCTGGAGCGTGTAAGCAGAATTAAACTTCTGTCACACGATTGGGGATCAGGTGTTAGATTTTGGGAGTGTGGATTTTAATAGAATTAGACTTCTATATGTAGGATGGAACAAAATTATACTTTTGATCAGAGGACGGGTATTCAGATTAGACTCTGACGGAGGATATTTTCAGATTAAACTATGAAATTATAATATGCGGCAAAAATTGGATGCTGGATATAAGTAGAATTATACTTCTACAATAATAGAATCAAACTTCTATATGAAGGAATAAACAAAATTATACTTTTGTTCAAAGGATAGGAAACAGATTAGACTCTGGTGGAAGATGCTTTCAGATTAGACTCTGAAAACCGAGTGGTGATTTTGCAAGTCAAGTCAAGTCAAGAGTTCTTCACACGCGATTTACGAATTATAACGAATTTTGTCAAAATTTTTACAACGAACCGATATCCCGGGATATTTGATAGTTTTTACTTACAGGATTTAATTTTGGCCTAGGTTTCACTTATGTCTTTAATGCACTTTACACTTTAATTGTTCGAATAACTATTAATTTTATATTGCACGATGTCGATAAATTATTAACAGCTTGTTGCGCGACGGCAAGCTGTGATCTTGTCTGTTATTTAGTAATTTTGGGATTTAGAGGAATAGGGAAGTTGGATGGGAGTGGGAAGTAGTGGAATGTTAGAGATTTCTCTAACTAGTTTTAAGTTGAAGACTGGCGCTTCTTCCACATGCTGAGAGATATCCCGAAAGTCCAGAATGGTCCAGCGCTGATGAGTTCCAAGATGATCGAGATGCCAGGATGGTGTCCTATCCACGATGGTGGCTTCCTTTACTAGTGAAGAAAGTAAATCTTTCGCCCAGGTAATAAATGTTTCTCGTTTCTGAGTTGATTAGGTGAAGAGGTGATAAGTAGTTTTAGTTTTCAACATGTAGGTGCGTTGAAAGCTGGCTAATGAGGCGGCTAGGATGTTGAGAGAACTTCTCAAGTTGTTTGACCGCGAGAGAGAGGAGATAGTCCTCAATTGGGGTGATGTTTGCACTGTTATACAAAAAGGTGTTGGGAAAGTAGTGTCCGTCAGGTTTCCTGTACACTCCTGTACAGGCCCTTAGGATCTTTCTTTCGAGGGCGCTGATTTGCTTCATATAGGATGGCGAAATGGTGTGCCAGATGGGGAAGCAATAGCAGATGATTCGGCGGATGAGTTGTTTATACATAAGCAGCATTGTGTCTTTCGGGAGGCCGATTCTCCTTCTGATAATAGGGTTGAGTAGGGAGTAAGCGTAGTTGGCTTTTCCTCATGGTTAGCTTGGCGTGGTTGTTGAATTTTAACAAATTATTGCAAGAGACACCAAGGTATTTGGTGTTCTTTGAAGGTTGAAGCTTTTTGTTATTGACTTCGATTTCGATGTTGTTGGCACGTGTGGCGAGGTTGGGTCTTCCCCTTGTGGAGTGATTTTGGATGCAAATCATTTCAGATTTGTTAAGGTTTATTTTGATGCCCCACTTTCTGTAGAATTCGTCAAGTTTGAGGACATGTCGCTCCACTTTCGTAGGAGCGAAATTGGATGACATGGAGTGGGCGTACGTCAGGGAGTCATCAGCATAAAGTGGTGTGGTGGAATTTGAATCATTGGCAGGCTGATCATAGGTGAAAAGATTGAAGAGAGTTGGTCCGAGGACCGAACCTTGGGGGACACCAGCACTGATGGTGATTTTGCTGCGGCTCGCAGCTTTTTTATAGCCGCCGTGAACAGCTATGTCCCAGCTTCATAATATGTTGCGCTGGCAACGCTTGGTTCGATGGCCCAAATTTGATTGTGGCGACACCAGCTTTTTGACGTAATGTCATTAGATGACATTAGAAAAATGTAAATATTCGGAGGGAAGTGGAACTTTGGGTAAGTTTGAGCTATTTTTGCTTATTTTACATATTATTAATGTATTTTCTATTTAATTTCAGCTCAAAAAATATGTTGGACGCCTGTAGGCAGGATTGGGATGGATTGAATTTGTTCAGAACGTTTCAGGAATCAGATAAGTTTCTTTCATCAAAATATGATACATGGGATGTAACTGATGTGCGGGATATGTATGTGGACTGAACAGTACTCCAATTACTCAAACAAATGATTTAAGAGGGTCTGAGTCTTTCGATTTTTGTTGAATTTTTTCTGTAAGCTTCTCCGTCCAGGACGTATACTATTAAAAGAATCGTAGTAGTAATGGATAATTACTTTCATTGAACGCGTTACTGTATATCCTGTACTGAAACCGTTTTATAATTTAAATCGAATAGCCAGTATCCACTTAGAATTCATTTAATTTTGGAATTACCCCCCCCCCCCCCCCCGACACCTGCATAAACTGCTGTCATCTACACTATTTAATATAATAAAATCAATAAAAATTTATCTCTGATATCATCAGTGTTAACGACTTCGTTCTGCTTGACAGATGGCTTTATTGAATCAGAGTCTCCATTCCATCGCACGTACATATTTCACGTTTACCTTGGAATCACCACCAATGTGCGGGAGTGCGAGATGTTTGGAATTTCAAGGAAATATCCGACGATTACCTCCTTTCGAATTTTCGAATCAATGCGAATTGATAAATGACCGATGTGAGTGGTTTTCTGATCGGACAGTAGGATAAAAGAAAAGGAGGCACGCCGTTTTTCATTTGCTCCACTTGCCCTTCTATTTCACTTGATTAGCTTGATAGACGTACCTTTGCGCTTTCAACATTTTAAACCCTTGGAGCATTGTTGTAGGGCTTGTATTGCTTTTTTGTTTAGACATAAAATTCACATGTGATACGATGTAGATTGTGATTAACGGCCAGATAGCTATACCTATATATGTGAAAAAGGCTCCCTGGGTTTCGATATTTTAAAAGAAACAGGAACAGGGATTGGACTCACCAACTTCTGTTTGATATTTAACGTTCCATCCTACTTTTCGTGATACTATTTCTTTCTTTTCGTATTAGTTTATATATTTATCCTTTCTACAGGGACGAACAATCGATATTGCTGTCTTCGGAAAGTGATGATTTATATTCTGCACTTCTTGAAATGGAAAATGGATATTTCAGTTAGGTAGAAGTTGTTGTTGAATAGTAAGAGTTTTTGCACTTGAAAATAAGTAAAAAAGCTAGAGTTGGTCTAAGACAAGTTCATATGATAACATAGATATCGGGACCCATCTGTTAAAGTTTGAAGTTTGAAAGGGTTTTTCGCAGAACGGTTCGTCCGGCAAGAAAAATGATTATAAACAATTTCATAGGATTTCATAGTTTGAAGAACTTTTCGGTATAACAAAAACGTCTGGGACTGATCGTTTTTACAGGATACGAAAAACACCAAAATTTTTGTACGTACGCCAACACAAAGACGGGATTGCCCGATTTAGTCCAAATTTTAAAACTTTACTTACGATTACTATGCAAACACAGTGTAAAAATGTGAACTCTCTACGTCAACACGTTCACAGACAGTGTTCAAATATATAGTGAAAAACGAAATTTTTGTATGGCAACCCTACGAATCCTCGATTCGTCACTTTTCGAACTTAAATTTACTTTTTTTTTTAAAGCTGGTGTGTAAAATTTCAGCTTCCTAAGTGAACGCGTTCTCCAGTTATCGTGAGGACGGACTGACAGACAGACATGCAAAAATCAAAATAACTTTTAATGTTATGCGTGGGTGTCCAACCCATTTTCTCTACTAGCATTCTTTCTATGCGTTACAAATGGAATAACAACCTGTTCATTCCACGGAAAATCGACCAATTTTATGTAAATTTCTGAATCGACCAATTTAGATTTTGATCAAATTTCGCAAGAAGGTTGTCTTTTATTAGAAAAACATTTATATGAATTATTTTCTACGATGACATATTTTTGGTGGAGATAACGGTATTTGAATTTTTAAGAAAATGGCAAATTTTGCTTGGCGGAGGGAACTTCAAAAATTCATAGCTCAGGTTGTACTCATCGAAGATCAATGAAATAAGATGTTATAATTTCTAATTTAAGGATGAAAAATGTATCCTTAAATATCTGAAAAAGCGATTCTTGAATTTTTTTTCTATTTTTCTATTTTAATCCTTCATAGAAAATGAAGTAACTGTAAAATCCAGAAACAGGAATTCTTTAAGTTTAGATGGAATTAATTTTTAAAGATTCGTACTTCAAGAAATTTTACTATAAATGTATTTTGGAAGATTTTTGCTGGTTGTGCGTTTTTTAAAATTTAAAGGATTATTAGAAACGGTAGCAGGAATAAAAGTATAAAACAAAATAAGAACCGAAATATTTTTTTGTCAGAATAATGATGATATCCTTTATTCTCAAAAAACTTAAAATGAAAATGTGAAAAAAATTTATTTTTATTTTAATAGAAAAAGTTTGTTTGATTTGTATAAATAGAAGTAACTGTTATTTTTAAAATGGAACGTCGTTTCAAAAGTTTTTTACTTTGCAATAGATTTTCAAAGTCTGTCATTCTAATTACGGATGAAAATTGAGGGGCGTCCTTTCGCGGATGGTGAGAAGTAGTAAGTAATGGACCAATAAATTTCTCTAAGATACTGATTGAAAATTTCCCAATCAACAGTTATGTTATGTTTTTACTTAACGTTTAAGGTAAGAATTCTAGCAAAGCTATTACATTTTGCTTTAAATACAATAACTCCCTACACCAATATACAATGTTGCCGTTGTGTAGTTTCGCTAAATTTCTTCAATTACGAGATATAACTGTTTGTTGAAGTGTTTCTTTGACGCACCGATAATATTCTAACAAGACATCTTTAGATCGAAGATTGGTCAAAGACCCTTTGTTTTCAATTAAAACAGTACCCCTATTCTTTTACCCCAATAGGCTCTATCCTGCATCAAAAATCCCAAGGATACCCCACACTCGTGTACAGGATTTTGAAAGGTATCAGCATTTCCTGTTTTTTCTTTAGGCTTCGACAGCCACGACCTGAAATGGAGCAAATGCCAAGCCGCTAGCCGTAAGGACTGCGTTCTTAAACGTATCAAATTGAACGCTTCGAAAAGTTTTTATATTATTTACAAAAAGGGCAGTAGAATAGATTTTGTTAGGAGAACTTCAGTTGTTGAACTTTGGAACGAGTTCATTTTGCAAAAATTGTTTGTGTAATTAACAAGATAAAAAAAATTCTTGAATTCATCTAGGTATTAAACATGTTAATTACAAATGTAATTATGAAGGTAATAATGCATTTCGCAACACTGTCTAGTATAATTCATTGAAGATTTCTTTTAATATTGTTAATAGATATATTATCATGGATGTTGGCTCACCGCAGATATATTTGGAAATTTTTGATCGATGTTATAATGAATGTCAGTCGAATTATTGTTCTTCCATATTTTTTTTTTTTTGATTATTGTTCTTCAGTTTTTTCATGAACGATGGTTCACCGAAGATTTATTTGATGCTTGTACTTCGATACTTTCTTTGGTGATTGCTGATCGACATTTTCATTGACATACACTACTACAGAAATGTATCACTACCCTGCCTAGGAGATCCTGTGTAAAATTCATTGAAGTTTCGGTGCATAAATTGGTCGATGATAGCTGCCAAAAGTGCAATATTGCTTCAATCCCTTTCCCATTGGGATGCACCGCATGCGCATGCTTTTTATGTAAGTTATGAAAGTCTGTTTAGAAAACTGTGCTACAGAAGCAAAGTGTTGTTGTCTGTACTACAAAGCTTTAGGTACTTGGCTGTAAACAAAACTTTACTTGGCGATTTATTATAAAGTATATAGATATGCCAGTTTGTCGGTGGCTCACCTCGCTAGATGGGCATACTGGCACCATTTTGAGTATATTAACTTATAGTTATATAACTATTATACGTAGAACAAATTTAATTCTTGTACATTTTTTTATTACAAACTAATATTTTTAAGCCATATACATTGGCTGATATGTTTAGTTACTTCATCGTCATCGGACATACACGCGCGGGCGGACTCGTCACTTTTATAATGCATGGTCGTGTTGATGTATACTTTAGAAAGTCGGAGGATATGAGTAGGAGACCCAGAGGTGCGGGTGTAACTCTGCATTCATTACATCCTTATTTTCATCTAGCGACATGCACTTGTTTTCTGATAATTTATTCTTATAACTGAGATTTCTTTGCCTTGTGGTTCCTGTCTACTGCCTGGTCTGGCAAGGCAAAGCGGGAAGAGATAAGATACGAAAAATTTTTCTTTACAATTCAATGTTTTTATTTTATTATGATAGCAGTTTTCCACATACGATGTGGGTTTTAGGTTTTACAATTACGATTGAATATTATTATAGCCTTGTATGACGTATAAATTTATTGACATATGTCGACATGTTCGGGGGACTCACCCGTTGACGACTAACGATTAGGAATTCTTGTGAATTCTCTTTTTCTTTTCTCATATCGAATTGTCTTAAAATTGTCCATCCAGCGACTTTAATTTTTATTTATTTTTTCCGGATGGGAATCGAACCAACACTTGTTAGAATCAGTCAAAGATGGAGAATAGAAGAATTTTAAGAGCTTTTACTTTAAACAATTCTAAATCAAGTCATAAAAACAAGAGGATGAAACAAACGCCTCATCCGCGATTAGAAGCCGGGACCTTCCGCTTTTCGGGCGACTGCTCTTACCACTGAGCTAACGAGACAGATGTTGTATTTCTTAATTTGTAACTAGCCTATTCAGCCACGTGGCTCTCAGCTGGATGAAAGCGCAGAAATAAATAGTAAACTCAATTTTTATAGGATTTCTTTACTAGCTATTGACGTTCTTACAACTTTATGTTGTTGAGAATTAAGCGACTCTATTCTGTATGCTTCAATCAATGGAAGAAATATAACTACAATTTAAAATTGAACTTATTCACTTTGTTACTATAATACCAACTAAGCTTACTATATGACCATGAAATTCATTTCCAATTTTTTTCTAATGTCTATTACTTTTAAAACCTCAGAAATTTATTTTCATATTTAAAACAATATTCGTAATATAAAATGGTTTAAATTACATTCAATATCATCAAGTAACGTAGCTGAATGAAAATAAGCGCAAAATTTATAATAACGATATCTCGAGAACGCGTGTACTTAGAGAGCTGCAATTTTGTGCACGGACTTTGAAGAGAAAAAGTAAAATTAAACTCTAAAATGAGACAAATAGGGCAACTCCTTCGTGGGGTTGCCATACACAAATTTCGTTTTCCACTATATATTTGTACACAGCCTGAGAACGTGTTGACATAGATTGCTGAAATTTGGGACATGGTGTTTTTATAGCAATAGCAAATAAAATTTCATTTCAAAAATGGGCTAATTCGGACAACCTATTCTTGGTGTTGCCATACAAAAGTTTAAGTTTTCTACGGATGCTGTAAAAACGATCAGTTCTAGACATTTTTATATATATAAAAACTTCTTCAGAATACAAAATCATATAAAATTGGTTATTTAATTTGTTTCTTTCCAACGAGCCATTCTAGAAATATATGCGCGAATAACCACTTCAAAAATCAAACTTGCACAGGTATGTAAATATACGAAATTTCATATTCATATTATTCTGTATTATATATATATATATATATATGTATTATATATATATTATTATTCTGTATTCATCTAGCTAGGGTAGGTATCATAAGAGTTGGTCTTATTCTTGTAATTTATAATTTGAAAAATATTTGAAAAAATTCGCTGCCAATAAAGTTTTCCTTATTAATTTAACAATAGTTTTGAAAAATATATTTTTCATCCGCATTACAAATTTAATTTTTTCTATTTGTACCAAAAATATTTGACCCACTTCTATTGACAGTGAGAGTAAGTGGCACCGGTAGCCCAGTTGGTAAGCGCTACTACTATCCAGGGGATGGTTCTGAGATAGAATTACGATTCCGAATTTATTTAAAAAGATGGCAATATTGTAACACAACACACCGGCCGGTAGAAGTGAGTAATAAAATAAACAAAGAGCAAAAGTGTGTCGTATACCCCACGTCGAATAGAAATAAAACTTACAAATGTGAAAATGATGAAACCGGATATGCATACATTGATTTTAGGAATACTTGCAATTATCAAGAGTTATGGACTTGGGCCTTCCTTCGCAGACAGAATGATATTTTTCGTCATTTCTGCGCATTTTTCGTTACGTTACCATTAAATGTGTTTTTTTTTTGTTCATTGAGTTTATTATTTTATTTTATATATTTTAAAATATATATTTTAATTTTATGCCTGATATTAACAGGCCAAATTATTGCAAAAAAAAAAGAACGTTAAAAGAAAAGGAAAATGTCTAGAAGTAATAAAAGCGGGTGATTTTTACAGGATTCCACCCAGTTGGGTTGCTTTATGTTTCCAAATACACAACCCCAGCTACATATGTATTCCTGTTTCCATAATTTATCACCAATCAGTTGCTCTTGCTAAAAATGGCAATACACAGCATACAGGTGTTGATAATAAATATCCACTGAGAGAAGTGTTCTTCGAAGAAATGAAATTGCTTCAATTATAAAGCGAGATTTATCTCAGTACAAAAAATCGCTGAAGTCTCCTGACGTTTCGTTTCAATTTATTATGTTCAAGAAGGCTATTTTTTCGATTCGTTGGATTCTCCTGCACAACAGCAAATTAGCCCACTGCGGGATTCCACAGGTTCGATTCTGTTCAAATTAATCTGATTTATCAAATTTTTTAAATAACATTTTTTTTCATTTTTTCATTTCCTTCCATTTTTCTATTTTTCATTTGTTTTTTTGAGTCACTCAGTTTCGTTATTTAGAACCTGCTGATGAGTCAAACCAAGACTAGATGCTTTCCACCCAAAATTAAACATTAAATGTGCTGTGTGATAAAATAGCAAATAAGAATTTATACGCCTTTATGTCTATAAAGTTAGCCCAGCTTTTTTTCAAATTTTCAAAAATAAAGCTTGTGCTGCATTGTGCTCGAATTGTGTTGCATTGTGACGCAAAGAAAAAAAAAAATTTAACAAATTTACCTTTTTTTGAGGAAAATAAAATTTTGGAAAAAAGATAGCCCATCCATTTTCGAAATTTTGAAAAATAAAGGGTGTGCTGGATTGTGCTCAAGTTGTGCTACGTTGTGCCGCAAAGAAAAAACAATTTCACAAATTAAACTTTTTATGATGAAAGTAAAGTTCAAAAAAAAAACATTATTTGCTTTTGGAAATATAAAGGTTATGTCGAGTTGTGCTCAACTTCCGTAACGTTGTGCCGTAAAGACAAATATTTTTATTTCAAAAGTTACGCTTTTACGAGCTATTTTTGGAAAAAAAAGTTAGTCTTGCCTTTTTTTTTATATTGCAAAAATCAAGGTTGTACCGAGTTCTGTTTAACTTGTACTACGTTCTACCACAAGGAAAAGGTAAAAATCTCGGAAATAACACTTTTTATGAACCATTTTTTTTTTTGTGGCTCAATGCAGCACAAGTTGAGTACAACTCAACACACCCTTCACCATGATTGGCCTAATTTAAGAATCTTATATTATTCATACCAAATTAAATTTTTCAGATTCGTTTGCGATACAACCCAGCACAATTCAGCACACTCTATACTTTTTTCCAAATGTCGAAAATATGCTAACTAATTTTTGTGAAAAATCATATTTCTTTAATTTCATTAATATTTTCCCATCGTAGCACAATGTAGCAGACATTACACACGATCCGCACATCCGTTATGTTTTCAAATTTCAGAAAACAAAACAAGTAAATATTGAGTTCGGTTGTACTGCAAACAAAATTTTCAAAAACAGTTAACGCAGCAACTTTAGAACGTTAAAAATCTTTTTTTTTCGGTAATAACTTTTTACGAATAAAATAAGATTTTGATCGAAAGTTCAAACAGATATTTTCGAAAAAAAAAATAATAATAATAATATATAGTACTACATTAGGCTGCAGTTGCGTTATGTTGCAAATTTAAATAAAATATTTATTAAGCTTTTTATTTCAGCAGCGCGATTTGGTATGATAGAATATGTATATAAAAATAGGCATTGTCGAGTTCTGCTCGACTTTTGCGATGTTTTATGGTTCCCAGAATACCTGTTTGGTGTATATCGAATCGGAAATACTATTCACATGGCAAAACTGATGAATCCTGACATCAAAAAGTGCGTGCGTTCGTGTGAGTAAGTGAGCGAAAAGGTCCTAATGATTGAGGGAACGAAAAAACGTGGATGTTACTAAACCAATGATAAATTTATTCATCTATTACATAAATGCACATATATGCATGAACAAATCGTCTGCCGTAACTATCTTGGACGATCCTTTTTTTTTGAGCCTCCATCCATTTGCAGCTAATTTTCATGTTTTTTTTTACATAAACTGTGTAATGGCCGAGCGATCCCTGCCGAAAAGTTCCGTGGTAGCCAAATAATCCCAGAAACAAATAATTTTTCGAATAAACATCCTCACAAACTATTTCGTTGCCGTTTGGTGGCCGAGCTCGGTTTCAATAATGAGATGGGCACCTTAGTAAGCCCAGACTGTTTTGAAATTAAGAAAAATAAAGGTTTTGCTGGAATGTACTCGACTTGTGTTGAGTGCAAACATACATACATTCAAACAAGAAATTCTAAATTTAAATTTTTCATTAAGAAAATAAAACTTTTGGAAAAAAATTGGTTAGCATTTTTTAATAGTCTTATTTTATTTTTTATTTATTTCATGATATTTAGAGATGTTTCTTTCTTTACGGCACAACGTAGCGCAGTTGAGCACATAGCACACCCTTTATTTTTCAAAATTTCGAAAATGGATGGGTTAATTTTTTTGAAAATTTTATTTTCCACATAAAGTTTAATTTGTAAAAAAAAATTCTTTTTCTTTACGGCCCAATGCAACACAATTCGAGCACAATTCAGCACAAGCTTTATTTTTCTTAATTTCAAAACAGTCTGGGCTAATTTTGCTGTTGTGCCGGAGAATCCAAAAATCAAAAATTTAAAAAAAAATATCCTTCTTGAACAAGAATAAAATTATACCCGGTAATAAGTCATAGTAGTAATCTTGTTTTTCACTTTATTCAAAATTTGGACATCATTTACCTATTGATTTTTCCAGCATGAAAGACTGTATGGGGGTAAATGTTTGAAAATAAGATTCTTGAGAGATTTGATAAATACAATTAATTATAAACAACAAGAAATATGAGATATAACAAGATATTAGCAGGAGTTAATACAAATATCATCTTCAATTTTCTCAAAGCAATTTTGTTTGACTTTGGGTGAAACTTGTGAGATTACCGATGTTGCGCAAATACTCCAACTGATACGAGAAGAAGGCCGTTGCTTACGATGTTAACCCTTATGTCAATATCCAAACTGTATGACGTTGTTCAGTTACCCCTACGATTGATAAGTATTATATAGAGGTTTTTTTAAAACACCATTGGAAACGTAAATTAAAAAAATACTCGCCCTTAATAGTATGAGCAATGCACATGCGAATTATAAACGAATTCTATGATCGGTAAATTTCATCCCTTCTAAAACACATGAGTGCCGATTATCTCTGTATATGATATTTTCATAATATTCCGATATGCAAGGATAGGTGTAGAATATTATTTTTTTTGTTAAGGGTACCAATGTGTGCAAGGAATTCCATAGGGTAATAGTCAGCTTCAAATGAGATTTAACGTAAGCGGGATTTTTTGAATACTGTGTATTTTTGGTGCCTTTTATGTTATTATATATTAATAAACATTGAAGTGTTGTTTGTTTGCCGACAAATATTGGGAGAAGATTATCTGCATCAGAATGTGACGGTGAAGATTTTATGCCGTTGCCAGAAGGACAATCACATTCTTCGGAAAAGTCGGGCAACAAAGAAACTGGTAACTATTACATATATATTCGGGATATATGAACAATGTTGTGCTTGGTAATCGACAAGCAACTTTTTACATGCAGGATCGAACGAGATTGAATCGATATATTCCATAAATATTAGCGAAGTATGGAATACAAGTATGGTGGTAAGTGATGCTAAAAGCTCCAGCCCATAACTGGTTAATCTTACAAAAGTAAATTAGCGATTGGCCGCGAAAAAAGTTGAGGTGAAGGAATAGTAAAAGTTTAAGTGATATCTTATTCAATAAAAATATTTGGATGCAGGCTCGTCCGCAGTATTTTTGAGATAGGGGGTGGGGGGGGGGGGTGGGGGGGGGGTTGAAATAAAAAACTTCAGACGAAATATTTTGCATATGTCTGTCTAGATTTTTTATTGTGAGCAAAAGGCGTAAAAATGCAATAAAAGTAAAAAAAATTAAATTACTAAAAATTTTGTGAAACCAAGATACAGTTTATAAAGTGATGTCTGTGGAAAACCATCTTGGCACCCTTTATTGACACATGATATAAATCTTCAATTGTGTTGTCGATGAGATCCAAGCTTGGAAAATAGTTTTCATTTTCAGAAAATCCTCCTGAAACTCCTGTCGCTTTCTATAATCTATACTCAAGCTCGTCCTACGCAGGATTTGCCAGTGCAATAGCTTCTCTCAAGTCTGGATTTTTTTCCAAAGCTTCCCTCAACGATAAAGCCTAAAAAGTGTATTAAATGAAGAACCAGAATCAATACTTGATAACTCGCGGTTTTGATGGCAATTGAAAGCAATTGAAAGCCAGCAGTTGACGTGTCAAAATAATTTCCAGAATATCACTGAACGCGTGCTGTGAATCGACGTAAGTTCATTTCAGCCTCCAAATTTTAAAATTTCGGTTACTATTGGCGCGCTAAATAACATTCTATTATAAACGCGCCTTTACCAAAAAATACCGGATTGAATTTGGTCATATTTACGAATGTATTTCAATTACTTAATTTAAAAAAAGCCAAGATTTCATTTTCACTATTTTAATTTTTGTACA
>CAWVNZ010002649.1:0-14000 GCA_963930735.1 Dioctria linearis
AATTTTTTACTGTCTCAAATTTTAATTACGCCAGGGATTGCCTTTTCTATAGTAAATTATTCAAAAAATAATTTTTTACTGTCGCAAATTTTAATTACGCCAGGGATTGCCTTTTGTATAGTAAATTATTCAAAAATTCATTTTTTACTGTCTCAAATTTTAATTACGCCAGGGATTGCCTTTTCCATAGTAAATTATTCAAAAAATAATTTTTTACTGTCGCAAATTATAATTTCGCCAGGGATTGCCTTTTCTATAGTAAATTATTCAAAAAATAATTTTTTACTGTCTCAAATTTTAACTACGCCTGGGATTGCCTTTTCTATAGTAAATTTTGCAAAAAATAATTTTTTACTGTTGCAAATTTTAAATACGCCAGGGATTGCCTTTTGTATAGTAAATTATTCAAAAATTCATTTTTTACTGTCTCAAATTTTAATTTCGCCAGGGATTGCCTTTTCTATAGTAAATTATTCAAAAATTCATTTTTTACTGTCTCAAATTTTAATTACGCCAGGGATTGCCTTTTCTATAGTAAATTATTCAAAAATTCATTTTTTACTGTCTCAAATTTTAATTACGCCAGGGATTGCCTTTTGTATAGTAAATTTTGCAAAAAATAATTGTTTAGTTTCGCAAATTTTAATTACGCCAGGGATTGCCTTTTCTATAGTAAATTATTCAAAAAATAATTTTATACTGTCTCAAATTTTAATTACGCCAGGGATTGCCTTTTGTATAGTAAATTATTTAAAAAATAATTTTTTCTGTCACAAATTTTAATTACGCCAGGGATTGCCTTTTCTATAGTAAATTATTCAAAAAATAATTTTTTACTGTCGCAAATTTTAATTACGCCAGGGATTGCCTTTTGTATAGTAAATTATTCAAAAATTCATTTTTTACTGTCTCAAATTTTAATTACGCCAGGGATTGCCTTTTCTATAGTAAATTATTCAAAAAATAATTTTTTACTGTCGCAAATTATAATTACGCCAGGGATTGCCTTTTCTATAGTAAATTATTCAAAAAATAATTTTTTACTGTCTCAAATTTTAATTACGCCAGGGATTGCCTTTTCTATAGTAAATTTTGCAAAAAATAATTTTTTACTGTTGCAAATTTTAAATACGCCAGGAATTGCCTTTTGTATAGTAAATTATTCAAAAACTCATTTTTTACTGTCTCAAATTTTAATTACGCCAGGGATTGCCTTTTCTATAGTAAATTATTCAAAAAATAATTTTTTACTGTCTCAAATTTTAATTACGCCAGGGATTGCCTTTTCTATAGTAAATTATTCAAAAAATAATTTTTTACTGTCGCAAATTATAATTACGCCAAGGATTGCCTTTTCTATAGTAAATTATTCAAAAAATAATTTTTTACTGTCTCAAATTTTAATTACGCCAGGGATTGCCTTTTCTATACTAAATTTTGCAAAAAATAATTTTTTACTGTTGCAAATTTTAAATACGCCAGGGATTGCCTTTTGTATAGTAAATTATTCAAAAATTCATTTTTTACTGTCTCAAATTTTAATTACGCCAGGGATTGCCTTTTCTATACAAAATTTTGCAAAAAATAATTTTTTACTGTTGCAAATTTTAAATACGCCAGGGATTGCCTTTTGTATAGTAAATTATTCAAAAATTCATTTTTTACTGTCTCAAATTTTAATTACGCCAGGGATTGCCTTTTCTATAGTAAATTTTGCAAAAAATAATTGTTTAGTGTCTCAAATTTTAATTACGCCAGGGATTGCCTTTTCTATAGTAAATTATTAAAAAAATAATTTTTTACTGTCGCAAATTATAATTACGCCAAGGATTGCCTTTTCTATAGTAAATTATTCAAAAATTCATTTTTTACTGTCTCAAATTTTAATTACGCCAGGGATTGGCTTTTCTATAGTAAATTATTCAAAAAATAATTTTTTACTGTCGCAAATTATAATTACGCCAGGGATTGCCTTTTCTATAGTAAATTATTCAAAAAATAATTTTTTACTGTCTCAAATTTTAATTACGCCAGGGATTGCCTTTTCTATAGTAAATTTTGCAAAAATTAATTTTTTACTGTTGCAAATTTTAAATACGCCAGGGATTGCCTTTTGTATAGTAAATTATTCAAAAATTCATTTTTTACTGTCTCAAATTTTAATTACGCCAGGGATTGCCTTTTCTATAGTAAATTATTCAAAAATTCATTTTTTACTGTCTCAAATTTTAATTAGGCCAGGGATTGCCTTTTCTATAGTAAATTATTCAAAAATTCATTTTTTACTGTCGGAAATTTTAATTACGCCAGGGATTGCCTTTTGTATAGTAAATTATTCAAAAAATAATTTTTTCTGTCACAAATTTTAATTACGCCAGGGATTGCCTTTTCTATAGTAAATTATTCAAAAAATAATTTTTTACTGTCGCAAATTTTAATTACGCCAGGGATTGCCTTTTGTATAGTAAATTATTCAAAAATTCATTTTTTACTGTCTCAAATTTTAATTACGCCAGGGATTGCCTTTTCTATAGTAAATTATTCAAAAAATAATTTTTTACTGTCGCAAATTATAATTACACCAGGGATTGCATTTTCTATAATAAATTATTCAAAAAATAATTTTTTACTGTCTCAAATTTTAATTACGCCAGGGATTGCCTTTTCTATAGTAAATTTTGCAAAAAATAATTTTTTACTGTTACAAATTTTAAATACGCCAGGGATTGCCTTTTGTATAGTAAATTATTCAAAAATTCATTTTTTACTGTCTCAAATTTTAATTACGCCAGGGATTGCCTTTTGTATAGTAAATTATTCAAAAATTCATTTTTTACTGTCTCAAATTTTAATTACGCCAGGGATTGCCTTTTCTATAGTAAATTATTCAAATATAATTTTTTACTGTCGCAAATTATAATTACGCCAGGGATTGCCTTTTCTATAGTAAATTTTGAAAAAAATAAGTTTTTACTGTCTCAAATTTTAATTACGCCAGGGATTGCCTTTTCTATAGTAAATCTTGCAAAAAATAATTTTTTACTGTTGCAAATTTTAAATACTCCAGGGATTGCCTTTTGTATAGTAAATTATTCAAAAATTCATTTTTTACTGTCTCAAATTTTAATTACGCCAGGGATTGCCTTTTCTATAGTAAATTTTGCAAAAAATAAATGTTTAGTGTCTCAAATTTTAATTACGCCAGGGATTGCCTTTTCTATAGTAAATTATTCAAAAATTCATTTTTTACTGTCGCAAATTTTAATTACGCCAGGGATTGCCTTTTGTATAGTAAATTATTCAAAAATTCATTTTTTACTGTCTCAAATTTTAATTACGCCAGGGATTGCCTTTTCTATAGTAAATTATTCAAAAATTCATTTTTTACTGTCGCAAATTTTAATTACGCCAGGGATTACCTTTTCTATAGTAAATTTTGCAAAAAATAATTGTTTACTGTCGCAAATTATAATTACGCCAGGGATTGCCTTTTCTATAGTAAATTATTCAAAAATTCATTTTTTACTGTCTCAAATTTTAATTACGCCAGGGATTGCCTTTTGTATAGTAAATTTTGCAAAAAATAATTGTTTAGTGTCGCAAATTTTAATTACGCCAGGGATTGCCTTTTCTATAGTAAATTATTCAAAAAATAATTTTATGCTGTCTCAAATTTTAATTACGCCAGGGATTGCCTTTTGTATAGTAAATTATTTAAAAAATAATTTTTTCTGTCACAAATTTTAATTACGCTTGGGATTGCCTTTTCTATAGTAAATTATTCAATGAATAATTTTTTACTGTCGCAAATTTTAATTACGCCAGGGATTGCCTTTTGTATAGTAAATTATTCAAAAATTCATTTTTTACTGTCTCAAATTTTAATTACGCCAGGGATTGCCTTTTCTATAGTAAATTATTCAAAAAATAATTTTTTACTGTCGCAAATTATAATTACGCCAGGGATTGCCTTTTCTATAGTAAATTATTCAAAAAATAATTTTTTACTGTCTCAAATTTTAATTACGCCAGGGATTGCCTTTTCTATAGTAAATTTTGCAAAAAATAATTTTTTACTGTTGCAAATTTTAAATACGCCAGGAATTGCCTTTTGTATAGTAAATTATTCAAAAACTCATTTTTTACTGTCTCAAATTTTAATTACGCCAGGGATTGCCTTTTCTATAGTAAATTATTCAAAAAATAATTTTTTACTGTCTCAAATTTTAATTACGCCAGGGATTGCCTTTTCTATAGTAAATTATTCAAAAAATAATTTTTTACTGTCGCAAATTATAATTACGCCAAGGATTGCCTTTTGTATAGTAAATTATTCAAAAATTCATTTTTTACTGTCTCAAATTTTAATTACGCCAGGGATTGCCTTTTCTATAGTAAATTTTGCAAAAAATAATTGTTTAGTGTCTCAAATTTTAATTACGCCAGGGATTGCCTTTTCTATAGTAAATTATTCAAAAATTCATTTTTTACTGTCGCAAATTTTAATTACGCCAGGGATTGCCTTTTGTATAGTAAATTATTCAAAAATTCATTTTTTACTGTCTCAAATTTTAATTACGCCAGGGATTGCCTTTTCTATAGTAAATTATTCAAAAAATAATTTTTTACTGTCTCAAATTTTAATTACGCCAGGGATTGCCTTTTCTATAGTAAATTATTCAAAAAATAATTTTTTACTGTCTTAAATTTTAATTACGCCAGGGATTGCCTTTTCTATAGTAAATTATTCAAAAAATAATTTTTTACTGTCGCAAATTTTAATTACGCCAGGGATTGCCTTTTGTATAGTAAATTATTCAAAAATTCATTTTTTACTGTCTCAAATTTTAATTACGCCAGGGATTGCCTTTTCTATAGTAAATTATTCAAAAAATAATTTTTTACTGTCGCAAATTATAATTACGCCAGGGATTGCCTTTTCTATAGTAAATTATTCAAAAAATAATTTTATACTGTCGCAAATTATAATTACGCCAGGGATTGCCTTTTCTATAGTAAATTATTCAAAAAATAATTTTTTACTGTCTCAAATTTTAATTACGCCAGGGATTGCCTTTTCTATAGTAAATTATTCAAAAAATAATTTTTTACTGTCGCAAATTTTAATTACGCCAGGGATTGCCTTTTGTATAGTAAATTATTCAAAAATTCATTTTTTACTGTCTCAAATTTTAATTACGCCAGGGATTGCCTTTTCTATAGTAAATTATCCAAAAATTCATTTTTTACTGTCCCAAATTTTAATTACGCCAGGGATTGCCTTTTCTATAGTAAATTTTGCAAAAAATAATTGTTTAGTGTCTCAAATTTTAATTACGCCAGGGATTGCCTTTTCTATAGTAAATTATTCAAAAATTCATTTTTTACTGTCGCAAATTTTAATTACGCCAGGGATTGCCTTTTGTATAGTAAATTATTCAAAAATTCATTTTTTACTGTCTCAAATTTTAAATACGCCAGGGATTGACTTTTCTATAGTAAATTATTCAAAAAATAATTTTTTACTGTCTCAAATTTTAATTACGCCAGGGATTACCTTTTCTATAGTAAATTATTCAAAAAATAATTTTTTACTGTCGCAAATTTTAATTACGCCAGGGATTGCCTTTTGTATAGTAAATTATTCAAAAATTCATTTTTTACTGTCTCAAATTTTAATTACGCCAGGGATTGGCTTTTCTATAGTAAATTATTCAAAAAATAATTTTTTACTGTCGCAAATTATAATTACGCCAGGGATTGCCTTTTCTATAGTAAATTATTCAAAAAATAATTTTTTACTGTCTCAAATTTTAATTACGCCAGGGATTGCCTTTTCTATAGTAAATTATTCAAAAAATAATTTTTTACTGTCTTAAATTTTAATTACGCCAGGGATTGCCTTTTCTATAGTAAATTATTCAAAAAATAATTTTTTACTGTCGCAAATTTTAATTACGCCAGGGATTGCCTTTTGTATAGTAAATTATTCAAAAATTCATTTTTTACTGTCTCAAATTTTAATTACGCCAGGGATTGCCTTTTCTATAGTAAATTATTCAAAAAATAATTTTTTACTGTCGCAAATTATAATTACGCCAGGGATTGCCTTTTCTATAGTAAATTATTCAAAAAATAATTTTATACTGTCGCAAATTATAATTACGCCAGGGATTGCCTTTTCTATAGTAAATTATTCAAAAAATAATTTTTTACTGTCTCAAATTTTAATTACGCCAGGGATTGCCTTTTCTATAGTAAATTATTCAAAAAATAATTTTTTACTGTCGCAAATTTTAATTACGCCAGGGATTGCCTTTTGTATAGTAAATTATTCAAAAATTCATTTTTTACTGTCTCAAATTTTAATTACGCCAGGGATTGCCTTTTCTATAGTAAATTATCCAAAAATTCATTTTTTACTGTCCCAAATTTTAATTACGCCAGGGATTGCCTTTTCTATAGTAAATTTTGCAAAAAATAATTGTTTAGTGTCTCAAATTTTAATTACGCCAGGGATTGCCTTTTCTATAGTAAATTATTCAAAAATTCATTTTTTACTGTCGCAAATTTTAATTACGCCAGGGATTGCCTTTTGTATAGTAAATTATTCAAAAATTCATTTTTTACTGTCTCAAATTTTAAATACGCCAGGGATTGACTTTTCTATAGTAAATTATTCAAAAAATAATTTTTTACTGTCTCAAATTTTAATTACGCCAGGGATTACCTTTTCTATAGTAAATTATTCAAAAAATAATTTTTTACTGTCGCAAATTTTAATTACGCCAGGGATTGCCTTTTGTATAGTAAATTATTCAAAAATTCATTTTTTACTGTCTCAAATTTTAATTACGCCAGGGATTGGCTTTTCTATAGTAAATTATTCAAAAAATAATTTTTTACTGTCGCAAATTATAATTACGCCAGGGATTGCCTTTTCTATAGTAAATTATTCAAAAAATAATTTTTTACTGTCTCAAATTTTAATTACGCCAGGGATTGCCTTTTCTATAGTAAATTTTGCAAAAATTAATTTTTTACTGTTGCAAATTTTAAATACGCCAGGGATTGCCTTTTGTATAGTAAATTATTCAAAAATTCATTTTTTACTGTCTCAAATTTTAATTACGCCAGGGATTGCCTTTTCTATAGTAAATTATTCAAAAAATAATTTTTTACTGTCGCAAATTTTAATTACGCCAGGGATTGCCTTTTGTATAGTAAATTATTCAAAAATTCATTTTTTACTGTCACAAATTTTAATTACGCCAGGGATTGCCTTTTCTATAGTAAATTATTCAAAAAATAATTTTTTACTGTCGCAAATTATAATTACACCAGGGATTGCATTTTCTATAATAAATTATTCAAAAAATAATTTTTTACTGTCTCAAATTTTAATTACGCCAGGGATTGCCTTTTCTATAGTAAATTTTGCAAAAAATAATTTTTTACTGTTACAAATTTTAAATACGCCAGGGATTGCCTTTTGTATAGTAAATTATTCAAAAATTCATTTTTTACTGTCTCAAATTTTAATTACGCCAGGGATTGCCTTTTGTATAGTAAATTATTCAAAAATTCATTTTTTACTGTCTCAAATTTTAATTACGCCAGGGATTGCCTTTTCTATAGTAAATTATTCAAAAAATAATTTTTTACTGTCGCAAATTATAATTACGCCAGGGATTGCCTTTTCTATAGTAAATTTTGAAAAAAATAAGTTTTTACTGTCTCAAATTTTAATTACGCCAGGGATTGCCTTTTCTATAGTAAATCTTGCAAAAAATAATTTTTTACTGTTGCAAATTTTAAATACGCCAGGGATTGCCTTTTGTATAGTAAATTATTCAAAAATTCATTTTTTACTGTCTCAAATTTTAATTACGCCAGGGATTGACTTTTCTATAGTAAATTTTGCAAAAAATAATTGTTTAGTGTCTCAAATTTTAATTACGCCAGGGATTGCCTTTTCTATAGTAAATTATTCAAAAATTCATTTTTTACTGTCGCAAATTTTAATTACGCCAGGGATTGCCTTTTGTATAGTAAATTATTCAAAAATTCATTTTTTACTGTCTCAAATTTTAATTACGCCAGGGATTGCCTTTTCTATAGTAAATTATTCAAAAAATAATTTTTTACTGTCTCAAATTTTAATTACGCCAGGGATTGCCTTTTCTATAGTAAATTATTCAAAAAATAATTTTTTACTGTCGCAAATTATAATTACGCCAAGGATTGCCTTTTCTATAGTAAATTATTCAAAAAATAATTTTTTACTGTCTCAAATTTTAATTACGCCAGGGATTGCCTTTTCTATACTAAATTTTGCAAAAAATAATTTTTTACTGTTGCAAATTTTAAATACGCCAGGGATTGCCTTTTGTATAGTAAATTATTCAAAAATTCATTTTTTACTGTCTCAAATTTTAATTACGCCAGGGATTGCCTTTTCTATAGTAAATTTTGCAAAAAATAATTGTTTAGTGTCTCAAATTTTAATTACGCCAGGGATTGCCTTTTTTATAGTAAATTAGTCAAAAATTCATTTTTTACTGTCTCAAATTTTAATTACGCCAGGGATTGCCTTTTCCATAGTAAATTATTCAAAAAATAATTTTTTACTGTCGCAAATTATAATTTCGCCAGGGATTGCCTTTTCTATAGTAAATTATTCAAAAAATAATTTTTTACTGTCTCAAATTTTAATTACGCCAGGGATTGCCTTTTCTATAGTAAATTTTGCAAAAAATAATTTTTTACTGTTGCAAATTTTAAATACACCAGGGATTGCCTTTTGTATAGTAAATTATTCAAAAATTCATTTTTTACTGTCTCAAATTTTAATTACGCCAGGGATTGCCTTTTCTATAGTAAATTATTCAAAAATTCATTTTTTACTGTCTCAAATTTTAATTACGCCAGGGATTGCCTTTTCTATAGTAAATTATTCAAAAATTCATTTTTTACTGTCTCAAATTTTAATTACGCAGGGATTGCCTTTTGTATAGTAAATTTTGCAAAAAATAATTGTTTAGTTTCGCAAATTTTAATTACGCCAGGGATTGCCTTTTCTATAGTAAATTATTCAAAAAATAATTTTATACTGTCTCAAATTTTAATTACGCCAGGGATTGCCTTTTGTATAGTAAATTATTTAAAAAATAATTTTTTCTGTCACAAATTTAATTACGCCAGGGATTGCCTTTTCTATAGTAAATTAGTCAAAAATTCATTTTTTACTGTCGCAAATTTTAATTACGCCAGGGATTGCCTTTTGTATAGTAAATTATTCAAAAATTCATTTTTTACTGTCTCAAATTTTAATTACGCCAGGGATTGCCTTTTCCATAGTAAATTATTCAAAAAATAATTTTTTACTCTCTCAAATTTTAATTACGCCAGGGATTGCCTTTTCTATAGTAAATTATTCAAAAAATAATTTTTTACTGTCTCAAATTTTAATTACGCCAGGGATTGCCTTTTGTATAGTAAATTTTGCAAAAAATAATTGTTTAGTTTCGCAAATTTTAATTACGCCAGGGATTGCCTTTTCTATAGTAAATTATTCAAAAAATAATTTTATACTGTCTCAAATTTTAATTACGCCAGGGATTGCCTTTTGTATAGTAAATTATTTAAAAAATAATTTTTTACTGTGGCAAATTTTAATTACGCCAGGGATTGCCTTTTTTATAGTAAATTAGTCAGAAATTCATTTTTTACTGTCGCAAATTTTAATTAAGCCAGGGATTGCCTTTTGTATAGTAAATTATTCAAAAATTCATTTTTTACTGTCTCAAATTTTAATTACGCCAGGGATTGCCTTTTCTATAGTAAATTATTCAAAAAATAATTTTTACTCTCTCAAATTTTAATTACGCCAGGGATTGCCTTTTCTATAGTAAATTATTCAAAAAATAATTTTTTACTGTCTCAAATTTTAATTACGCCAGGGATTGCCTTTTCTATAGTAAATTATTCAAAAAATAATTTTTACTGTCGCAAATTTTAATTACGCCAGGGATTGCCTTTTGTATAGTAAATTATTCAAAAATTCATTTTTTACTGTCTCAAATTTTAATTACGCCAGGGATTGCCTTTTCCATAGTAAATTATTCAAAAAATAATTTTTTACTGTCGCAAATTATAATTTCGCCAGGATTGCCTTTTCTATAGTAAATTATTCAAAAAATAATTTTTTACTGTCTCAAATTTTAATTACGCCAGGGATTGCCTTTTCTATAGTAAATTTGCAAAAAATAATTTTTTACTGTTGCAAATTTTAAATACGCCAGGGATTGCCTTTTGTATAGTAAATTATTCAAAAATTCATTTTTTACTGTCTCAAATTTTAATTACGCCAGGGATTGCCTTTTCTATAGTAAATTATTCAAAAATTCATTTTTTACTGTCTCAAATTTTAATTACGCCAGGGATTGCCTTTTCTATAGTAAATTATTCAAAAATTCATTTTTTACTGTCTCAAATTTTAATTACGCCAGGGATTGCCTTTTGTATAGTAAATTTTGCAAAAAATAATTGTTTAGTTTCGCAAATTTTAATTTCGCCAGGGATTGCCTTTTCTATAGTAAATTATTCAAAAAATAATTTTATACTGTCTCAAATTTTAATTACGCCAGGGATTGCCTTTTGTATAGTAAATTATTTAAAAAATAATTTTTTCTGTCACAAATTTTAATTACGCCAGGGATTGCCTTTTCTATAGTAAATTATTCAAAAAATAATTTTTTACTGTCGCAAATTTTAATTACGCCAGGGATTGCCTTTTGTATAGTAAATTATTCAAAAATTCATTTTTTACTGTCTCAAATTTTAATTACGCCAGGGATTGCCTTTTCTATAGTAAATTATTCAAAAAATAATTTTTTACTGTCGCAAATTATAATTACGCAGGGATTGCCTTTTCTATAGTAAATTATTCAAAAAATAATTTTTTACTGTCTCAAATTTTAATTACGCCAGGGATTGCCTTTTCTATAGTAAATTTTGCAAAAAATAATTTTTTACTGTTGCAAATTTTAAATACGCCAGGAATTGCCTTTTGTATAGTAAATTATTCAAAAACTCATTTTTTACTGTCTCAAATTTTAATTACGCCAGGGATTGCCTTTTCTATAGTAAATTATTCAAAAAATAATTTTTTACTGTCTCAAATTTTAATTACGCCAGGGATTGCCTTTTCTATAGTAAATTATTCAAAAAATAATTTTTTTACTGTCGCAAATTATAATTACGCCAAGGATTGCCTTTTCTATAGTAAATTATTCAAAAAATAATTTTTTACTGTCTCAAATTTTAATTACGCCAGGGATTGCCTTTTCTATACTAAATTTTGCAAAAAATAATTTTTTACTGTTGCAAATTTTAAATACGCCAGGGATTGCCTTTTGTATAGTAAATTATTCAAAAATTCATTTTTTACTGTCTCAAATTTTAATTACGCCAGGATTTCCTTTTCTATTCAAAATTTTGCAAAAAATAATTTTTTACTGTTGCAAATTTTAAATACGCCAGGGATTGCCTTTTGTATAGTAAATTATTCAAAAATTCATTTTTTACTGTCTCAAATTTTAATTACGCCAGGGATTGCCTTTTCTATAGTAAATTTTGCAAAAAATAATTGTTTAGTGTCTCAAATTTTAATTACGCCAGGGATTGCCTTTTCTATAGTAAATTATTCAAAAAATAATTTTTTACTGTCGCAAATTATAATTACGCCAAGGATTGCCTTTTCTATAGTAAATTATTCAAAAATTCATTTTTTACTGTCTCAAATTTTAATTACGCCAGGGATTGGCTTTTCTATAGTAAATTATTCAAAAAATAATTTTTTACTGTCGCAAATTATAATTACGCCAGGGATTGCCTTTTCTATAGTAAATTATTCAAAAAATAATTTTTTACTGTCTCAAATTTTAATTACGCCAGGGATTGCCTTTTCTATAGTAAATTTTGCAAAAATTAATTTTTTACTGTTGCAAATTTTAAATACGCCAGGGATTGCCTTTTGTATAGTAAATTATTCAAAAATTCATTTTTTACTGTCTCAAATTTTAATTACGCCAGGATTGCCTTTTCTATAGTAAATTATTCAAAAATTCATTTTTTACTGTTTCAAATTTTAATTACGCCAGGGATTGCCTTTTCTATAGTAAATTATTCAAAAAATAATTTTTTACTGTCGCAAATTATAATTACACCAGGGATTGCATTTTCTATAATAAATTATTCAAAAAATAATTTTTTACTGTCTCAAATTTTAATTACGCCAGGGATTGCCTTTTCTATAGTAAATTTTGCAAAAAATAATTTTTTACTGTTACAAATTTTAAATACGCCAGGGATTGCCTTTTGTATAGTAAATTATTCAAAAATTCATTTTTTACTGTCTCAAATTTTAATTACGCCAGGGATTGCCTTTTGTATAGTAAATTATTCAAAAATTCATTTTTTACTGTCTCAAATTTTAATTACGCCAGGATTGCCTTTTCTATAGTAAATTATTCAAATATAATTTTTTACTGTCGCAAATTATAATTACGCCAGGGATTGCCTTTTCTATAGTAAATTTTGAAAAAAATAAGTTTTTACTGTCTCAAATTTTAATTACGCCAGGGATTGCCTTTTCTATAGTAAATCTTGCAAAAAATAATTTTTTACTGTTGCAAATTTCAAATACTCCAGGGATTGCCTTTTGTATAGTAAATTATTCAAAAATTCATTTTTTACTGTCTCAAATTTTAATTGCGCCAGGGATTGCCTTTTCTATAGTAAATTTTGCAAAAAATAATTGTTTAGTGTCTCAAATTTTAATTACGCCAGGGATTGCCTTTTCTATAGTAAATTATTCAAAAATTCATTTTTTACTGTCGCAAATTTTAATTACGCCAGGGATTGCCTTTTGTATAGTAAATTATTCAAAAATTCATTTTTTACTGTCTCAAATTTTAATTACGCCAGGGATTGCCTTTTCTATAGTAAATTATTCAAAAATTCATTTTTTACTGTCGCAAATTTTAATTACGCCAGGGATTACCTTTTCTATAGTAAATTTTGCAAAAAATAATTGTTTACTGTCGCAAATTATAATTACGCCAGGGATTGCCTTTTCTATAGTAAATTATTCAAAAATTCATTTTTTACTGTCTCAAATTTTAATTACGCCAGGGATTGCCTTTTGTATAGTAAATTTTGCAAAAAATAATTGTTTAGTGTCGCAAATTTTAATTACGCCAGGGATTGCCTTTTCTATAGTAAATTATTCAAAAAAATAATTTATGCTGTCTCAAATTTTAATTACGCCAGGGATTGCCTTTTGTATAGTAAATTATTTAAAAAATAATTTTTTCTGTCACAAATTTTAATTACGCTTGGGATTGCCTTTTCTATAGTAAATTATTCAATGAATAATTTTTTACTGTCGCAAATTTTAATTACGCCAGGGATTGCCCTTTTGTATAGTAAATTATTCAAAAATTCATTTTTTACTGTCTCAAATTTTAATTACGCCAGGGATTGCCTTTTCTATAGTAAATTATTCAAAAAATAATTTTTTACTGTCGCAAATTATAATTACGCCAGGGATTGCCTTTTCTATAGTAAATTATTCAAAAAATAATTTTTTACTGTCTCAAATTTTAATTACGCCAGGGATTGCCTTTTCTATAGTAAATTTTCCAAAAAATAATTTTTTACTGTTGCAAATTTTAAATACGCCAGGAATTGCCTTTTGTATAGTAAATTATTCAAAAACTCATTTTTTACTGTCTCAAATTTTAATTACGCCAGGGATTGCCTTTTCTATAGTAAATTATTCAAAAAATAATTTTTTACTGTCTCAAATTTTAATTACGCCAGGGATTGCCTTTTCTATAGTAAATTATTCAAAAATAATTTTTTACTGTCGCAAATTATAATTACGCCAAGGATTGCCTTTTCTATAGTAAATTATTTAAAAAATAATTTTTTAC
>CAWVNZ010002650.1:0-126085 GCA_963930735.1 Dioctria linearis
AAGAAATTGGTTTCTGATTTCTGTGAAAAGTCATAACCTCGCATTTGTCTATATTGAGTGTCAAGTTATTGCTTTTACACCAATCGTAAAATCTGTGAAGGTCACTCTGTACCTGCTCACAATCGTTAAAAGATTTAATCTGAGCGAAAAGTTTAATGTTGTCAGCATAAATCAAGACCTTTCAGTACCTCACAACAGAGACAATGTCATCAATAGGTAGAATAAAAGGGGTCCAAGTGACTCCCTTGTGGTACGCCAGACGAAGCTTTTAAGACTCTTGAGATGGAATGTCGAAATAAGATTTGATTTGTTCTGTTATCTAAGTATATATATACTAAAGAAAACTACATTAATTCCATTTCCAGCCAGCACCAGCGTCAGATACGATACATAGATATATATATATATTGATCGTGATTCCTTGTGTGATTTTCTTTTGGGTATGAATCTTTAGGAAGTCATCGAGAATAGAGTAAAGCGAAATTCAAAGAAGACCTACAAAAATTGGGTACTAACGTGTGGTTCCTCCTTGTTTCCTTATTAATTAATGGTCCATGCTAGCAATTAGAGCTACATAGACGTACACATGCTTCTCAAACCTTCATAAATCCATTTTTAAGCTCTTCCGTACATAAGTAAAGTATTTCAGTTAATGCTCCCGTAAAGTCGTCAACAGGACTAAGATCCAGATAGTGGGTTAGAACTAATTCAATACCTCAATATATTGCATATACAGGGTGTCCCATACGTACCGCATTTCCTTTATACCCCGGATTCCGCACTCAATCTCTAGAAATACATTGTATGGGAGGAGAGCCGGAAAATGCACGGGCTGTGAGCGGTAGTGGGGGTTTACGATTTTTAGTACTGTTTCCACTTTACACCCCTTAAATTTCTTCATGCAAATGCTATCAAGACGACATTTATCTCAGGTGATAGGAAACCGCCTAAGCTTTGCAATGAATACCCAACCAGCCCCACTGTCATCTTCAATCTTAAGTTGTAGTACGTTAAAGTCTTATATTTTTCAAATTTTAACAGTTTTTCCGCCAAAATGCATGAAAACTATACAGTTTATTTACAAGATTTAGAAACCCCGGAATGTTACCATTAATTTGAATTTTCGGATGTACCTACCTAAATACAACCGTTTTTGAGATATTCCCATTTCTATGATTCACAATTTCGTGAATTTTCCAAACTTGCGTGGAATTGCATAAAATTAGGCGCCGTTTCTATCGTTAATAGAAAATTAATGAAATTATGCATCATACACACCGGAATATCTCAAAAACGGTAGCAGTTAGGTAGTTAAATGTGCAGGATCAATGAAAGTTAACATTCGGAGGTCTGGAAATCTTGCAAGAAAGTGCTATCCTTATCTTGCCTTTTAGAGGGAAAATCGTTAAAATTTAAAAATAAATTGCAAAATTTTCCGGTTTTTTTTATTTTGACGTCCTATAACTTCTGATGGAAAAGGGGGTAGTGAGGTGATTGGGCATTTGTTGGAAACCGTAGAGGGAATTACTATCACCTGAGATGCAACCCACCTTCATAGAATGTATAATAAGAAAAGTTACATGGTATTAGGATAAAAAGCACCCAAAATCACAAAACACCCCTACCGCCAATACCGTGCATGTTCCGGCTTTCTTCCCATATAATTTATTTCTCAAAAGTGAGTGAGGAATCCGGGACACCCGTGTTTCAGAAGTGGTGGATAATAATGAAGGAGGTGTTACGTCATGTCGGGAAATGAAAAAAAATTGTATGACAGGCGTCGTATTCTCAACCCTTTCCGAAATAATCGGGGTTTAAGGACTCAGGGTACGTGAAACGTAGGTTTGTTGTAAGCTGAACCTGGCCCAGGGGTTGTTCAACTTGCGTTTTATTGATAGGAATTCAAGATTCGGGAATTATAAAGATGATAAGACGCGGCGTAGAGATAGATGAATGACGTGGTTACAAAAATCTGCACAAAATATTGACTCCCTACCTGCAGCTCAATTGTAGCAGAAATTGAGCTTGCTATTGAGATCTACTGCTTAAATCTAATTTATGTTTTTTAATTTGGTTAGTTATAAAATATTAGTAGTATTATTTAGTATTGTTATCTGTGTCTTTAATTAATATTTACTGCTTGGAAATTTCGTGGATCCTGCTCCAAAACGGGATATCCCTTACCTTGGCAGTACCATTGACGCTGGGTAATTTATCCTTGACTGTATAATTAATCCGGGGTAATCTCAAGCTCAGCTCGGACGTTGCTTTAATTGGCTCCTATTGATGCAAGCTCTTTGAATCGAAATACTGATCCCTTTCTGCGGTTATTTTACTCCGTTCACCAATATAAAAGAAATCGTAACTCGATACTTCAACAAAATTTTTCTGTGCCAACTCTTGCTGCTATCACAGCCGTCACAAGTACAAAAAAAGAAAAACCCCAAGATCTAATGAACTCTCTCTCCCGAGCCAAAAGTGATATTCAGATATACTGGGGATAAGGTACGACCACAATGTCGGCATATCGAATTCGATATCAAATAATTAATCGATATAGTAATTAAGTTTTTGTGGCTAGATGGAGGTTCCTATTGTCAGATGCTCAATTATTTTACTTTTATTGTTTTAACAATTATTATTATTATTTATTTCATTAAGCTCTAATTCTATGTTTATTTATTATATTTATTTAGTATAATTATTTATGCTATGTTATTATTAGGGTTTAGTTATATATATAAACATGAATACTCTTTCTTCAGGCTAGCTTAATTCCTAGCCAAGCAAAATCTTCCGTTTTACAACCTGGTCTCTTACTGGACAAAATTTCCAATGTGTTGCTTTATAGGGCTTTTATGGATTACATTACATTGTACTAGAACAGTTATATCTCCTAAACGACAAACAGTAGAAAGATAGTCGAGGTGCTAATTTATAGAGAACCTCTGCCCTTTGATTCGATACATACAGTATGTAGTTAGAAAAAACGGTCTACCAAACGTGAAGCTTCACATTTGTACCATATTTTTTTGTCCTTGAACCAAAAAAACTAAAAAGAAAACCTTGTAAGTTCTTTTATATCTTACTCCGATTAGAAGCTAAGATGGTTTTCTTTCAAATGCACTTTGCTTTCATTTTGCATCTTTCACCGTTTATGAGTTATGATACAAAAAATCTTCCACTACATGTACAAGAAAATCAGGATGATTATTATAAAACCATAGAATTCCCGCCTGTCATTTTGAATACAAAGGAGAAAGTGTGACAAATCGTCATTTTCTACCTGCTGGCATCTCTTTTGGTTGAAAATCTGCCTACCTGACTATCCTTTTAAAGATATAAGCATTTATTACCTGCAACTCATCTTATAACGGAGTTAATTTCTTATCCCTATTATCACTAACTTCATGTGCAGGTAAATTATTCTACTATATGTATATACCAATGCTAGTAAAGATTTGATTATTCGTGGTTCAAAATTAGGGAGAAATATCTGTGTCAACTGTTTGGAGAATTTTAAACAAAGAAGGAATGTATGACGGCTACACATTTTTGGGACAATATCCTGTGGACCGATGAATCCCAATTTACAAAAGCTGGAATATCAAGTTTACATAAACTATCCCACCGGGCTTCACAAAATCTACTCGTATCTGGGAAGGCACATTTTCCATAAATGTGTGGGCAGGTATTGTCGGCGGAAAGCTTCTTGGTCCACACATTCTCCCAACTACCGAAAATTACTTGGACTTTTGGAAAATGATCTTCGAGATCTTATGGACGATCTACCTTTATCAATAGGAAAAGATATCATTTACCAGCACGGTGGAGCACCTGGACACACCGGACGAAATATCCTGCAGTGGATGAACACCAATTACCCAAATAAGTGGATTGGACAGCACGGTCCTTTTCCTTGGCCACCACGTTCTCGTAATTTAACACCCTTAGGCTTTTACTTTTGTGGAACTATGAAGGAGATTAATAATAATAATATTTATTGCAGAAAAGTACAATAAGACAATAAAATTCAAATATCAAACAATAAGAGCGTTAGAGGGCACTGGTGAGGACCACAATGAAAAAATAAAAAATTAAAAATAAGATTACAGTAAAAAGAATAGGAAAAAAAAGAGGCATACAGAAGTTACTAAAAAGAAAACTTAAAAGAAAAAAAATAATTCAAAGTTATTCAAAACTAAGGCTAAACAAAAAAGGAAAATATCCCAGAACCGTGAGAGTGCAAAATCATATTAACTAGGATGCAGAAAATAGTTGATCAAACGCCTAAAGGAAGCCACCGATCGTGTACGCTGAATCGCAGGTGGAAGTGTATTCCAAACGCGAGTTACGTGGACAAAGAAGGAACGATCAAGTACTGAGTGTTTAAAGCGAGGTAAGACCAGATTCGAATGCCTTTCATTGTGCATAAAATTAATAAAACCGAACAGGTATGAGGGTACGCAACTGTAAAAAATTTTATGGAATGAGAGCAGTGCTTTATGCAATAAGTAAACGTCCAGAGAGCAATCAATGATTTTATTCCAAAAAAGGAGTAATGTGGTCAAATCTGCGCAAACCAAAATCAAATCTAGTAAAATCATTGAAAGCTACTAACAGTTTTCGCTTGCAGGCGGCATCTAGTGGAGGGAATATCAGTGATCCAAATGTAAAGTGAGGTAGTAATAGCGACCTAACCAAAGCCGTCTGAGTGTTCCATAAACTTTGCCACTGATCGCCTTGACATGGTCACAACAAGTCATACAGGAATTCAAAAATATACCTAAATTTTTTACCCGACATACAAAGGAAATAGGGAGAGTCTTCCCGGAGAATAGGTGGTAAGTGTGAAGGGTCGAGGGTGTATCTGTATAATGGGAAGGCCACAGACTTATTTGGATTTAATTAAAGGCAATTGATGACAGACCACCTCGTGAATTCATTCCAAATCCTCATTCAGTCTATCATCAGCATCCTTATGAACTTTGTATTGTGAAACTACAGTTAGTAGATCATTTATGAGCAAACTAAAGGTGATGGTGCCCAATATAGTTCCCTGAGGGACGCCACATGTCACACTAATACTGGAGGAGAAGATATTAGCGATCTTGACCCGCCCGGCAGCGATTTGTCAAGAAATTGTTAATAAGTTTGGAAGCAGGGGAACTAAAGTCAAAAAGTTCAATAAGTTTTGCAAGGAGTTTGGAATGGTCCACGGTAACTTGTCGAAGGCTTTAGTGAAATCTAACAGAAATAAAAGCACAAGATTATCAATGTCGAGACCTATTCTGATATCAGTCTCAGTTTTTAACAGCGCTGCTTCACAGCTGTGACCAGCGCGGAAACCAGACTGCCATTGGCGGAGAAGGTTATTTTGGAATAGATACAGATGAATTTGTTTAGATATAATTTTTTACAGCACCTTTGCTAGGAAGCATAATATGCTAATCGATCTGAAATCACCTGGCTCCTTTGCAGAGGAATTTTTAGCAATGGGAACCACCGCAGCTTCTTTCCAAAGTGAGGGAAATTCAATGTATGTTAAACAGGCGTTAAAAATATGTAGTATAGGTTTAATTATAAAAGGTAACATTAGGTTAGCAAAGCGGGGAGGTATGTTATCCGGACCTATAGCCTCGTAGCAAATAGAGTTAGTCGTGTCAATTGCTTCGTTCTCATCAATACAACGGAAACTAAAACCAGAGTCAACAGGGCCTGTCAAATGGCTCACCATACTCATGCACGATGTGGTGGTAATAACCGTTATTATTATGCGATACAAAGAATGCATTAAGGTTATCAGGATTAAGTTCGCAGTCCCAATTTTTATTGCTGGTTACACCAAGACTGCGTAGTGTACCCCAAAGTTTCTTCGGAGCCAATGTAGTGTCTAGTTTATCAGCATAAAACGCTCGCTTAGCATCTCGAACTTTCCTATTGACCAGATTGCGAGTCCGCTTGAATGCCAGTAAGCTGCTCTGTGTTTTGGTAATTTATACTGGTGATGCAGGAAATCGCGCTCAATAATTAGATTTAATATTGCGACGGAGAACCACGCGCAACAACTTCCGACAAGTCTTCTTGATTGAAGAGGAGCATACTTGTCAAGCAGATACAAAATTTTAGTATTAAGGACATTGACTTGCAGATCCAGCGTAGAAAGTAAGGAGAGTTGATTACTGTTCTGTGCAGTTCCAGTTTCACGCACAAGACTTATGTTCCAATCCAAATTCCTACACTCCTCATATAAAAGTTCGAGGTTTATCCTTTGATAATTGCGAAAAATAATCACATGGGATGGAGAGCTGGCGATAGGAATATCATACTTTAAGAACAAAAAATTTTGATCAAAAATGCATGGAGGAGAATTTTGTCCGTGACTTAGCGCAGATTTTGGTCGGTTACAAGTATAAGATCTAACTGAGAGGTGAAGGTGAACGAAAAGTGAATTGGACCATGATTTATTAACGAAAGATGGACAGATTGAAGTAGTGAAAGGAAGTTGTCAGTTAACGAGCTATTTTCAAGAATATTTGCATTAAAATCGCCAGCAACAATCACATGCGCATATCTATGTGATAAACTAAAGATACATTGCTCGAATTCAACAGCCATTTCCACATTAAATTGTCTGGGCGGGCAATAAGCGGATACTAAGACTCATTTATCAAGCCCCGTATTCAGCTCCACATAAAGGAACTCCAAATTGTGAATGGATGAGCGATGTAAGATCTTGGACCTAAAATGGTTCCGCACATAAATAGCCACACCGCCACCAATCCTGTCCACTCTGTCATTGCGTAAAAGTTTAAATCCAGGTAACGAGATCAAAAGATTAGGGACATTTGAGTTTAACCACGACTATAACTAAAACATGCACATTCGTACGAACAAATATCTCCATTAACTCGCCTATTTAATGTTTTATGCTAGGGGCATTTAAGTAAAACACATTTAATCCAGGTTGGTCGCCATTCAAAATATTTGCCATGATTCTTATCTTGACACACGGATCCCGAAAATCACCCATTACAGATATACACAGAGCACGAAAAAATGTGAACACCCGTCAGGCAAACGATCAAGATCCACTGCTGCAAAAATGAGACTAGTATATAACTAATAATAAAACTGAATAATTCACACCCACAGATACCTGGAATATCACAATAAATGAAAGAACTGAAAACTAAAAATAAGAATACCATTAATACTAGAGAAGAATTCATCATCAACAAAAATGCATATAAAAAACATTGAAAAAAGTATAAAGAGCATGAAAAAAAAGAGAAAAAAGAAAAAGCCATTATTTGGCATTCATCCCCGCATTGACTTTATCGGAAGTAGAAGCCGCAGATGCAATCTCATGTAGTTGCTCCAGATTCCGTACTTTGGTAGCGGGATCATCTTTTGTACATATGACATAAACGAAACCATTATCAGTGTAGACTGAACTGACCCTTCGCTGTCTGAACATTTTGAGGGCCGCACGCAACAAGCTGCTGTTTAGTGGTGTGAGACTCTCATTAACAAAAATTCGCTTATCAGACGTAAAGCCCTTCAAGTCACTTCATTTCAGCTTCCTATGATGAGCTTTCAGCGCAGAAAAGAACGCTCTTCTCTCATTGGCACAAGAGAAGCGAATTAAGAGTGGCATCGCATGATTACTGGAATTGCTGTTATGACTAAACTGCGCTTTGGAATTCAGGCGAAAAGCTTCAATATAAGGAGAGAGTTTATGTTTGATAGCATTGGATAAGTCCATAGTGATGTCACGAGGATTTTCATCTGGCATCATAGGTATCCCCCTAACGATGACATCGTTCAGGCGGATTATACGTCAGAGATCATCATTTTCTCTATCCAGCGTCGAGCACTTCTTCTTGATGTCCACCACAACATTACTTAATAAGTCCACATGATGTTTAAGCCTTGAACCACACTTTCAATTTTGTCCAAGAGACGAGATTCCACACCCGAAGTTGCTGAATGAATACGATTTTCAACGCTAGCAAGCATGGATTCAAGCGTGCGCATCCTATATGCGTCGGGAGAGCACTCAGATATTGATTTTGTGTGTGTTGCATCATCCATATGACTAGCGGATTTGTTGCTTAATCCAACGGGGGGAAGCGTAGGCACTGTGCTTGCATAATTCGCTATACCTTTCTCTTTTTATCCTATATTCGTAACCTTATCAGATCCAGACATGGTACAGCGAAAAATACCGCAGATTATATAAAGTCAAGGCGAAATCAGCGAAAGAAAAAAGCACGGAAAACGACAATTGAAGATTATTACGACACTTTGGACTAAGATATAGAGACTATTGATTTGAAACTAGCAAGTGGCCGGTTAAAAACAGTGGAGAATCGAGTCAAAGCGGGAGCAATCACAGCTACGTCTACTCACTAGAAGCCATCCGACTGAACTGAGAAAGATTGCGTTCGCGTCGGAGATATCATCAAGAGACGAACTTATACACATAGTCCAAGAAACTTCCGACAAAATTGAAGAGGATTTGGCAACAACTGATCTTAAAAGATTTATTAAGCGTAGAGCTTTACTTTGTATTAAAAGGACGGGGGCCATTTTGAAAATATTTTAAATAGTTAATGTTATTAATTGTTTCCTATCATAAATTATTATTAATTGTTTTTATAATAAATAAATATAAAAATTTTGTTTATGGTTTTAATATTATTCCATACTTTCTTGCAATGGAGATTTTTCATGCATTGGAAGAACTTCTGTGTCATATCTCATAAATGGTGAAAAAATACAAAATGAAAACAAAGTGCATTTGAAAGAAAAACAATCTTAGCGTCTAACCGGAGTAAGACATAAAAAAATTACAAGTTTTAGTTTTTTTTGCTTCAAAGACAAAAAAAATGAGGTACAAAAGTTGAAGACAGACTGTTTCTTCTAAACTGCATACTGTAGAGGAAGCATTGCTACGTTGAAACAAAGAGCAGGAGATTCTTTATACATTAACATCTCGACCATCTTTTCTACTGTTTGTCGTTTAAGAGCTATAACTGTTTAGTACAAACCTAGGTTTCACGTACCCTTAGTCCTTTAACCCCGATTTTCTCGGAAAGGGGTTGAGAATTCACCCCCGCCGTAAATTTTTTTTCATTTCTCGACATAACCTATCACCGCTCTTATTATTATCCACCACTTCTGAAACACCCTGTATATATATGTCTTATATCTCGACTTATATTAACATTTCTATGTTTACATTGACTTTTCACCGTACCTACTTACAGAGACAAATTTAAATACCTAAATTGTCTCGGCTATTACCAAGGTTAAAATAATTATTGTTGATAACGTGTTAAGAATGTTGAATTTTCCTGCTAATTTCACTTATTACATGCTTTTAACATTCGTAATCGAGCTTTGCTTGAAAATAAAAAACAAAAATTATCGTTGGCGGTAAAATAAATGTAGTAATAAATATAAGTATATGTACGTAAATATATGTTAAAAGGAAATATAGAAAAATCTAGAAGTTAACAAAAACTAAAATACATTGCGAAATCCGAAATCTTCTCTGCAATTACTTCGCACAATCAGAGAGTTTACAAACTGTATATGGACCCAAACTAATTTCGATCACTTATTTATAAAAAAAAAATCAATTTTTGTAATAATTTTTATTTTGCTTGGGGTAGTTATATAAACTGAGTTTCGTAATTTTATGTTCAGTAATAAGAACCTGACGCCTAATCTTTTTCGTAAGTCTATACCACAATTTTGAAGATACAAGAGCAACAAGTCTCTTTTCAATTGGTAAAATTCTAACACACAGAAATATTAGGTTTCTTAGACAATACTTTCCAATTTCTTCTAAAGTCATGTATAGCTCAGTTTAGGAAAATCACAAATAGGTCAATGGTTGTTGCACCACTTTCGATACGCTACTAATCTATAATCTACAAGTGGTAAACTAAATGGCAACCACATAAGAACGTATATTGGGAACTTGATGAACAATAAAATACATCCATGTCAAATTTCATCCAATCAAGGTTTACCCTATCGTGACTTCTCTAAGCACTTAAATTCAAAACTCCACATCAACTCCCACATTTCGTCGGAATAAAAGTAAAGCAGGACAACGACTATTAAAAAAGATTTCATTAGAGTGGTGCCTACTCTGGTTTCTCTGTATGTCTGTCAGGTAAGCCCACTCTTTAGAGAAAGAAATATTACAAAGATAATAAATCCTTCCACCCTAAAGAAATATCGATCCACTAAAGTTTCATAACGGTATATGTTTTAAACAAAGTTTTTCTAAGATAAGAGGCTTTTAGTCATAGCTATAGAATTGGTTGTTGCACCAGCAAAATTAATGGCCCATAATTTATGACCTGTTACCAACTATAAAAATATACGGAGGGAAATAAAAAATTGTAGACGGAGTAGAATGCAAGTGCCTTGGTTTTTAAAATTTTTGTTATCTTTATTAGGAGGAGATAAAGACTGCGTTTTAAATCATTTTAATATTTGTTCTTTTACTGCCTGCTGTAGTGATCTTTATACAACATTAAATACATGAAACCATGATTGCGTTTCAACGCGGCACGATGACACGAATGGAAGAGAGAGGTAAAATGAGAATTGAAACAGACCCACGAGCAGACGTATTTCCCCTCTCGTCAGGTGCGGATGCGATTAAGTAAATTCAGCAATTTCAATAAAAATTATTGTTCGAACCAAATCGGTTCGAATATATTTTGGTTTTACCGATTACTTTAAAAGGAAAACATCCTGAAAACAAAGCATCAAATTTTTAAGAAAATTAAATCCAATTTGATTACTCTTAATCAAAAAACAGGTACACAACCTAACAAAGCCATGTATTTGTCATCTGCATAACACATTGCACAAATACAATACAACAATATAGCCTCATTGAGCAGATCAAATTAAAAATTGTTATCATATGATTGAAGCAATTAGATTCATGCTAAAAACAATTGCTGAAAAAGAACATATGCAAAAATGCCATGCTAAAATTGAGTTCTAAAAGCAAAACAAATTCAATCTAACTACAAATTTTCCCAAAAATAGGTACAGCATCTAACCAAAGCATGTGTTGTCATGTACCATACAATGCATGGCACAAATACAATCAGATCAAGCAGATCAATTTGCAACTCTATCATCATTATAAGTACTATCGAACGAGAATTTCTTCTCTACGCGATAGAGATAAAATTTTTTGCAAATATACAGAATTCAATTTAACACAGCAGCATGGGTTGCTTTAAATTTCTTGTTACTATGCATTTTTGTTCGTTGCTATGCATATTTTATCTCTAGTACCGTACAATTACAGAATCACGGCCAATTCTTGTGATCATGCGCCTCTGCTACTCCATTGGTGTCGTGTGCAAGCAAGGGCTCTATAAACAGCAGTTTGACTTGTTTCGATCTCTTTGTGATTTAGCATTGCAGTGATTAACTTGGCGATTTTATTCCTTTGTGTTCTTTCCTAGTGATTTTTCCTAGTGTGTATTTTATTACTAAATTAAATACTTAGTTTAATTGACAGCTAAAGTAAAATATTCTTATTCTGGGTACCGAGTGGATTAAGGAGTTTGTTTTAAATAGCGATTAAATTAAAGGTTTTTTTTTATTGTGGGTAGCGACTGCAATAAAAAATATTACTAACAATACACTTTATTTCTGGTCTCAACGGAAATAAAGAATCTTTCTTCGGGTCTCGACTGAAGTTAAGATATATACTAACATTTACTTTAAGTCGGGTCTCGACTGACTTAAAGAATATTATCTAGGGTCTCGACTGAGATAATATATTACTAACAAATAACTTTATCGCGGGTCTCGACTGTAATAAAGTCTCTTAATGCGGGTCTCGACTGTAATAAGAAATCTACTAACTCACACCACTTTATTGCGGGTCTCGACTGTAATAAAGAGTCTTATTGCGGGTCTCGACTGTAATAAGACAATTACAATCAAAACCACTTTATTGCGGGTATCGATTGTAATAAAGAGTCTTACTTCGGGTATCGACTGTAGTAAGACAATTACTAACACAAACACTTTATTGCGGGTCTCGACTGTAATAAAAGTCTTATTGCGGGTCTCGACTGTAATAAGACAATTACTATACAAAACCACTTTATTGCGGGTATCGACTGTAATAAAGAGTCTTACTGCGGGTATCGACTGTAGTAAGACAATTACTAATACAAACACTTTATTGCGGGTCTCGACTGTAATAAAGAGTCTTATTGCGGGACTCGACTGTAATAAGACAACTACTAACAAAACCACTTTATTGCGGGTATCGACTGTAATAAAGATTCTTGCTGCGGGTCTCGACTGTAGTAAGAAAATCACTAACACAAAACACTTTATTGCGGGTATCGACTGTAATAAAAGTCTTATTGCGGGTCTCGACTGTAATAAGACAATTACTATACAAAACCACTTTATTGCGGGTATCGACTGTAATAAAGAGTCTTACTGCGGGTATCGACTGTAGTAAGACAATTACTAACACAAACACTTTATTGCGGGTCTCGACTGTAATAAAAGTCTTATTGCGGGTCTCGACTGTAATAAGACAATTACTATACAAAACCACTTTATTGCGGGTATCGACTGTAATAAAGAGTCTTACTGCGGGTATCGACTGTAGTAAGACAATTACTAACACAAACACTTTATCGCGGGTCTCGACTGTAATAAAGAGTCTTATTGCGGGTCTCGACTGTAATAAGACAATTACTAACAAAACCACTTTATTGCGGGTATCGACTGTAATAAAGATTCTTGCTGCGGGTCTCGACTTAGTAAGCAAATCACTAACACACTGTAATAAAGAGTCTTATTGCGGGTTTCGACTGTAATAAGACAATTCCTAACATATCCACTTTATTGCGGGTATCGACTGCAATAAAGAATATCCTCATCCCACACCTCAGTCAAATAAGAAGTCAAGTAAATCAGCTGCTATATATTGATCAGGTGAGTACAAGTCAATTGCTACAGTTGTGTAAATCAAATTTATATATTAATCATTTAATAAACATTGCTTTCAGCTTTTTATATGATAACATATATATATATATATATATATCTTACAGTTCTCAAGTTTTAGTATTTATTGAACTTGAAAACATTTAGTGCAGTGAATAAACAAATAAAAACCACTAGCTTTATACCAGTGGCATAAATTTCACTACACCTTTCATTTATTGCATGTACGCTCTGACTACGGGCAGTACATTTTATGGTCCTTTGCAGCCAAATTTAAAGTCTAGTGATATATATTCTTAGTTTTTTTCAAACATGTCTGCACTTCAAAAACTTTTCGCTAACCAAGTCACCTCTGGACAAATATTCCACAAATCGTTCAATAACTACAAAAATACTGATGTAGAAAAACGAACGAGAGGACTTATTTCAGAGCGGTTAATCGCCCTAAACTGAATTTGGTCCGACTATAAGAACACGCATTATACGTTTCTCCAAGCTACTCAGGCTTTAGAAGATAGCGAATTGGATAAATACGATTATTTTGCAAAAGATCAGTTTTCAAGCGTGGAAGATAAATACTACACGTTTCGAGGTATTCTCAGAGATGCACTAGATGCATTCGAAACAAAAGTAGATTCAAAGCCAAACACGGAGAATGAATCTTCTTCGTTTCTGAGGTTACCTAGCATCACAATCCCAAAGTTCTCAGGGTCATATGAGTCATGGAGGTCGTTTCGCGATCTATTCCAGTCACTAGTGCATACAAATTCTGCGTTATCTCCAGTGCAGAAATTGCATTATTTACAATCTAATATTTCTGGAGAAGCAGAACATTTCTTGCGTCAGCTTCCAATGAACAATGCGAGTTACGACAACGCATGGAAGATATTGCTCAATAGGTATGACAATAAGCGAGTATTAATTAATGCTCAGCTAAAAATTCTATTCAATCTACCTAAAGCGACACACGAGTCAGCCAATGCAACAAAAACTGTGCTAGACAAATTGTCAGAATGTATTTATGAACTCAAAGCATTGGAAGTGCCCACTAAACACTGGGATACAATCCTGATTTACATGCTAGTGCAATGTTTACCAGCAGAGACGCATCGCTTATGGGAACAAGAAGTGAATAGTACAAATGAACTTCCTACCCTAGAATCTCTAAAAGCTTATCTAGAGACGAGATTCCGAACTCTAGAAGCAATTTCAGAAGCAAAACCATATTCTGTAACCAAACCAACTCAAATTCCAAGAGCATCCACTCACCTTTCATCATCTGGTGACAGATGTATAATGTGCAAAGAACAACATCGGATATTCAAATGTCCAAAATTTATCAAACAGGACGTAGATTCAAGATTCAAAATTTTGCATTAACTGCCTTTCAAAAGGGCACAACTCGAAGTTTTGCTCAAGCAAATTTACGTGTCAGCGATGTGGAAGGAAACATCATTCCTTACTCCATAGGAATAACGCAATTCCACAGGATTTGATCAAAGCATCAGAAACCCCAGATATACAAGTTCAATCTTCACCTTCCACATCCAATCTTCACACGCTTCACGCGAATCAATCAGTACGAACTACACAAGCCTTGCTTGCCACAACATTGGTGAAAGATCCGTCAAAAAAGGGTAGCATGCTTACTCTACGAGCCTTGATTGACTCAGGCTCTCAAGTCACGTTCATAACACAAGCCGCCGCACGCAAGCTGCAATTGGACATTGTGAACACGTCGACACAAATCATTGGCTTAGGACAGTCAGAAGCTGCGTTTGTTAAAACCCACGCAGCAATGAACATACACCCTTATTCAACATCGAATAAAGCAACAACAATTAATGCCCTTATCGTGAATACTATCACAGATATATTACCTCCGTCCACCATTCCAAACAAGGAATGGAGTCATGTACGTTATCTGCAACTCGCCGATCCATACTTTTTCAAGCCAGGAAAAATCGACCTGCTCTTAGGAGCGGATGTATACGGAGAAATCCTCTTAGAAGCATTACGAAAAGGTCCTCCAGGAACACCAATCGCGCAAAATAGCACGCTCGGTTGGATTCTTTTCGGAAGTCTAAAAAACACTTCCACAATCTCCACAGCGTCTACTTTAACAGCAAACGCTCACTACGAGCATAAGTCTTCACTGGATATACTTCAACGACGGTTTCGAAAGACCGAAAAGGTTACTCCAGGAAGACAACTGTATAAAGAAGATCGAGATTGTGAAGATTATCACCAAAAAACTAATTACATACAGGCCATCGGCCAATATCAAGCTCATTTTCCCTTTATAAAAGATAGTTCCAGCTTAGGCCACTCTCGCGGCATGACTTTACGTCGATTCTACAATCAAAAGCCCCAAACAATCTTGCCAAAAGATAGTAACTTGACAAGATTAACAAATAATTCACACGAAAACCGTACATTGAGGTCTACAATTGGTTCTGTCCACATAAGACATAAATTAGTACACCCCAAGAGTAGAAAAAAAGGTAAATTATGCTTCGCATCAATCTACAATGGGATTTAAATAACCCATTTCAAACAAAACCAATTATGGTGTTGCAAAAACACCAACATAAAAGTCCATACGTATGTCCTGTAACATAAACAAATGGCAGTCTAAGACTGAAGCACTAAATTACAGCCCTTCAATACGTTGACACCATTCAGCACAAGTAAAGTGTATGTTAAAGGAAAAAATCTCTTTTTTGCCTCCTCTTTCATTTTTCTGAAATAAGACAAACATTCATTTTTTGTTTTCGTGGAAAAATTTCAATAAAATTCATACTCCGCAAAAATCGAAAGTGCATTGCTAACAATTGCACATATATACCCACACACACAAAAATCAGACAAATAACAAAATACCCCACGAAACATTTATTTCCTCCTAATCAAATTTTTTTTCCTTCATTTTACAAAAATTTCATATCCATGCAAAATTTTAACTTAATTAATAAAACAATAAGTGGCAAGATCTTTACATTTGAAATACATTACAGCCTTTCAACGGAGGGCAATATGTTCGAACCAAATCGGTTCGAATATATTTTGGTTTTACCGATTACTTTAAAAGGAAAATATCCTGAAAACAAAGCATCAAATTTTTAAGAAAATTAAATCCAATTTGATTACTCTTAATCAAAAAACAGGTAAACAACCTAACAAAGCCATGTATTTGTCATCTAAATAACACATTGCACAAATACAATACAACAATGTAGCCTCATTGAGCAGATCAAATTAAAATTCTTATCATAGATTGAAGCAATTAGATTCGTGCTAAAAACAATTGCTGAAAAAGAACATATGCAAAAATGCCATGCTAAAATTGAGTTCTAAAAGCAGAACAAATTCAATCTAATTACAAATTTTCCTAAAAATAGGTACAGCATCTAACCAAAGCATGTGTTGTCATGTACCATACAATGCATGGCACAAATACAATCAGATCAAGCAGATCAATTTGCAACTCTATCATCATTATAAGTACTATCGAACGGGAATTTCTTCTCTACGCGATAGAGATAAAATTTGCAAATATACAGAATTAAATTTAAGACAGCAACATGGGTTGCTTTAAATTTCTTGTTACTATGCATTTTTGTTCGTTGCTATGCATATTTTATCTCTAGTACCGTACAATTACAGAATCACGGCCAATTCTTGTGATCATGCGCCTCTGCTACTCCATTGGTGTCGTGTGCAAGCAAGGGCTCTATAAACAGCAGTTTGACTTGTTTCGATCTCTTTGTGATTTAGCATTGCAGTGATTAACTTGGCGATTTTATTCCTTTGTGTTCTTTTCTAGTGAATTTTCCTAGTGTGTATTTTATTACTAAATTAAATACTTGGTTTAATTGACAGCTAAAGTAAAATATTCTTATTCTGGGTACCGAGTGGAGTCTGTTTTAGATAGCGATTAAATTAAAGGTTTTTTTTTATTGTGGGTAGCGACTGCAATAAAAAATATTACTAACAATACACTTTATTTCTGGTCTCGACGGAAATAAAGAATCTTTCTTCGGGTCTAGACTGAAGTTAAGATATATACTAACATTCACTTTAAGTCGGGTCTCGACTGACTTAAAGAATATTATCTCGGGTCTCGACTGAGATAATATATTACTAACAAATAACTTTATCGCGGATCTCGACTGTAATAAAGTTTCTTATTGCTGGTCTCCACTGTAATAAGAAATCTACTAACTCACACCACTTTATTGCGGGTCTCGACTGTAATAAGACAATTACTAACAAAACCACTTTATTGCGGGTATCGACTGTAATAAAGAGTCTTACTGCGGGTATCGACTGTAGTAAGACAATTACTAACATAAACACTTTATTGCGGGTCTCGACTGTAATAAAGATTCTTGCTGCGGGTCTCGACTTAGTAAGCAAATCACTAACACACTGTAATAAAGAGCCTTATTGCGGGTTTCGACTATAATAAGACAATTCCTAACAAATCCACTTTATTGCGGGTATCGACTGCAATAAAGAATATCCTCATCCCACACCTCAGTCAAATAAAAGGTCAAGTAAATCAGCTGCTATATATTGATCAGGTGAGTACAAGTCAATTGCTACAGTTGTGTAAATCAAATTTATATATTAATCATTTAATAAACATTGCTTTCAGCTTTGTATATGATAACATATATATATATATATATATATATTACAGTTCTCAAGTTTTAGTATTTATTGAACTTGAAAACATTTAGTGCAGTGAATAAACAAATAAAAACCACTAGCTTTATACCAGTGGCATAAATTTCACTACACCTTTCATTTATTGCATGTACGCTCTGACTACGGGCAATACAATCATCAAGTCGTATAGTGAGTAAGCTAGAAGTAAAATAGTGAATAAAGAGAAAGTACGCGTTTTCAATTAGCGATTCTTCCGTCCGCAGCACAACAGAAAATACCAGAAGACCGTCATAACAATCCGCTCTGGTGGATGCTTCAATAGCGAGCAGCCCACACTGGTGACCCCGACAATTGGTGTGAAATATTTTAAAATTTGCATTTCTTGGTGGAAATATTAAAATAAATTCCAAAATTTGCATTTTTCATCTTCTGGATCCAACATAACGGTGCTCACACACACATATATAACTACGTGCTTGCTGTAAATCGTAAATCACACATACACTGATCGATCATCGCACGACATCGCACCATTCCAAAGCTCACTCATATACAGCGACACACGAAGAGAAGTACTCGAACCTGGTTGCAACAATTTTCACTGCGCGTTGCGCTTACAATAAAACAAAGTCTACAACCAACCTGAATCCAAAACGTAAACCGCAGTATTTACTCTCGGAAACTTCTCCAGCCAAAGAGATTACCAATTAAGTTCAATTGTTCCTTCCATTTGTTCGAATGCTGAATCGATGAATTGCTGAACAGCTGAGCAGAAACGAAGAAATTGAAAACGTCAAAACAAAACGAAAGTTTTCACGTCCTGTGGTACTGAGATGGCAATTAATAATTTGTAGGCTACAAATTAAAATTTAATTTTTTGAGTAGTTTCAATTTTATCATAATATCGTTTGAATGCATATATTTTTTAATTTCATTTAAAATTTTCTAATATAAAATTAAATTACATTAAAATTTTCCACATAAATTTATTCTTTCCATATAAATATTTCAGCTAGCAGATACTTACAACTTTAGTAAAATTTATTTTAGGTTAATCAGGTTATAGTGTAAGCATCTTGACGTGACGAGAAATATCCATTGTTTTTATTAGAAAAGTTGAAGTGTTTATGTCCTTTCTCTTTCAATGACGGAGAAAAATGGGGACATCCCCAAAACTTCGGCTATGACTAAGGACAGTGGAAACAATGATATTAATACAGTTTTTGTTAATGAGAACGCGACTCACGAAATTTTTAATATTGTGCGACTACCTACATTTTGGGAAAAGGCTCCCGTGGCATGGTTTGTTGCGGTCGAGGCTCAATTTAACGTAAAAAGCGTGAAAAGCGATAATGTGAAATACTCATACGTGTTATCTGACCTTCCAGTCGAGGTTATTAATACGGTTATCGATGTGCTCAGTAAACCACCTACTCAAGATAAATACATTACTTTAAAAGAAGTGTTAATTAAACGTCACTCGCTTTCGGAGCAACGCAGGTTAGACCAGCTTTTAGCAGCTGAAGATTTAGGCGATCGTGGGCCATCAGATCTCTACCGTCATATGGAAACAATGGCAGGTACGTTATCAACGGTAGGCGAACCTTTGATTCAATCGTAGTGGGAACTCAAGCTCCCGTAGACTATTACAATTTCTCTAACAGTTGCATCAATCAACCTTTTGTTCAGAGATTGGAACTAGCAGATAAAATATGGGAAACGTCACATACGTCTAGCATTAACTCGGTAAATATACGCGAAAATGAATCGAGGAATCAATGCCCAGATATTAGAGCTCTCAAAAGTGAATTAAAAAACACTCGTGATGAAATTAATGAACTTCGTAGGACTATTGATAATCTATCATTTCGTAACAAATCACGAACCTTTCGTTCAAATTCCCGTAAACGAAGTCAGAGTCCTAAACGCCAACAAAATGAGGGGAATGCTGGTATCACCATCGCTATAGCGACAAGGCCCGACAGTGCAGGCAGCCTTGCACATTCAATTCGAATAATCAAAAAGCAAACAGAAGTTCGTCAAACTAACGCGGCCGAGTGCAATCGCGGCCAACGCTCGGTCACAAGAACCCTGCCGCTTATTTATATTATGCAGAATTACAAATTTATATTTCTTAACCGATACGGGCGCGGAAGTATCGGTAATTCCTCTATCAAAATTTACTAATCATGCTTCGAGATTTTCCGAAACCAACCTAACAGCAGCCAACGGGAGCTGCATTAAAACACACGGCTCAAAACTTTTAAAAATCGATTTAGGTCTTCGACGAGCCTTCATGTTTCCATTCATAATTGCAAACGTCGATAAACCAATTCTAAGCGCTGATTTTTTGGCAAAGCATGGTCTAATGGTGGATGTAAGGCGAGGACAACTTACTGATCCATTCACAGGATTGCGAACAATTGCAACCATGAAGCCAAGAAGCCTTATTAGCCCGCGAATATTCATGTGTAATAACGAATACGGAAACCTAATCAAACGCTTCCCTCTATTAAGAGGAACATCAAACTATTCCGCTCCAATAAAACATAGTGTAGTACACCATATAGTAACCGATGGCCATCTACCTTTTTCACAACCTAGACGTCTCGATCCGGTAAAGCATAAAATAGCATATACCGAATTTGAACATATGCAACAGAACAGTTAGGTAAATGTCGACGGTCCGATTCATCAATCTCCTCACCTCTGCATATGGTTCCCAAGAAAGACCCAAACGACTGGCGTCCTTGTGGGATTTATCGGTTACTAAACGCAATAATAAAACCAGATCGGTATCCAATACCACACGTATATAGCTTTTCGCACCGGCTTTGGGATTGTACGATATTTTCAAAAGTGATAGAGGCTGTATTCAAGACGGCCATTACTACACCGTTTGGAATGTTTGAGTTTACGCGCATGCCTTTCGGCTTCCGCAACGCAGCTCAAACATTCCAAAGGTTTATAAATCAAGTCACGAGAGGCCTTGAATTCGTTTTTGTCTATATTGACGATATACTAGTAGCCAGTAAAGACAGCGATCAACACAAAAAACATTTCGAAGATTTATTTAACCGACTTTCGGAGTACGGCCTTCAAATAAATCCGACCAAATGCGTGTTCGGGGTAAGCGAGTTTAACTTTTTAGGACACAAAGTTAACAAAGACGGCATTCTGCCATTGACTGAACGCGTTACAGCAATAAACGATTTTGCCGTCCCGTCGTCCGTCCGTCAAATCCAACGCTTTGTGGGAATGGTGAATTATTACCATCGATGCATTCCTCACTTAGCTGCTCTCCTTACACCCTTGCATAACCACATAAAGAACAATAATAACGTAAAAAAATCTAAAACGAAAAGCATCACCTGGACATCACAATGTAACGATGCATTCTTAAAAATAAAAGAAGCTCTCTCGAATGCATTTCTACTCGTCCACCCGTTATCTGATGCAAAACTCCGGCTGACAGTAGATGCTTCAAATATCGCAATAGACGCTGTGCTAGAGCAGCTTAATAAGAGCTCATGGGAACCCCTTGGATTTTACTCCAAGAAGCTTAGTCCCGCGGAAACGAAGTACTCGGCATTTGACAGAGAACTTTTAGCCGCATACTTATCCGTTAAACACTTCAGTTACTTTCTCGAAGGACGTCTCTTTGTAATTTTTAGAGACCATAAGCCCCTGACCAGGGCTTTACACACAAAAACCGACCGAAGCCTTAGGCAAACCCGCCATTTCGATCTTATCGCTCAGTCCACAAGCGATATTCAATATATTAGAGGAAGAGATAATATTGTAGCCGATGCGTTATCGCGCACAATGAAGAATTATCAGTCATTAGCTCAGAAAAATTTTCTTTAAATCTCCTAATATCCTCACAGAAGGAAGACAGTGAGCTCAAAGATTTGTTGTCCTCAATTAAACCAACGAAATCAAAGTATAAATTAGAAAGACGTCCACTGGCGATGACACCAGAGGAAATCTGGTGTGAGGTTAGTATAAAACAAGTTCGACCGTATATACCAAACGGTCTTAGAAAATCAGTTTTTGACACACTCGTTGTCACACCCAGGCATACGTGGATCGAGAAAATGAATTAGCGATCGATACTTTTGGCCAGGAATGAATTCTGATGTCAAGACTTGGACCCAATCGTGTAACTCATGCCAAAAATCTAAAATTCACCGCCATACAAAATCGGCTCCGGGTCAATTCGATGACGTAGGGAGTAGATTCGAGCATATCCACATGGATGTCGTAGGACCACTAGAAATTTCTAATGGATTTTCATATATTTTAATGATCATTGACCGGTACACGCGATGGCCAGAAGCATATCCCCTTCGCGATATATCCGCAGAAACCATTGCAAAGACTTTCTTTCACGAATACATCTCAAGATTTGGAGTCCCGTCTATATTGACTACAGATCAAGGTACACAGTTCGAATCAAAACTGTTCAGGGAACTAACAAGGCTCTTAGGCACGCACCGTATCAGAACAAATGCTAACCATCCTAGGCGAATGGGATGGTAGAAAGATTTCACTGTTCTTTAAAAGTATCCTTTAGATGTCGTGAAAACCGAAGTTGGAGCGCAGAACTCCCAATCGTGCTGCTCGGTCTAAGATCTGCCCTGAAACCCTACCTTATTTGTTCACCAGCTGAACTGGTGTACGGTCAGAGACTAAAACTCCCGGCGGAATTATTTACAACCGACCCGACAATATCCAGAGATGATACAATAACATTCGTTACCACACTTCGGGACCGAATGACGAAGCTAAAGCCAACGAGCACTAGAACACCGGACGTACCCGTTTTCGTACCTAAAGACCTCGGAACTTGCACACAGGTTTTTGTTAGAGTAGAGGGCCAAAAATCAAGCTGGCGAAATCCCTACGAAGGCCCCTTACGGGTCATTCGAAAACTAAGAAAGAGTTTTTTAATCGACCATAACGGAAAGAACATAACAATTACAATCGATCGAATAAAGCCAGCCTTTATCTTCAGAGAAAATGCGAGCTATAACTTAAAACGAGTACGGTTTTCCTAATATTTAATATGCCAAATCATGATACCATTTAGCACATAAGACCGTCGATATCCGTAGCGCCTTCGGCTGGAAGGGGTATTGTAGTGATCTTTATACAACATTAAATACATGAAACCATGATTGCGTTTCAACCCTGCACGATGACACGAATGGAAGAGAAAGGTAAAATGAGAATTAAAACAGACCCACGAGCAGACGTATTTCTCCTCTCGTCAGGTGGGGACGCGATTAAGTAAATTCAGCAATTTTAATAAAAATTATCAAGTCGTATATTGAGTAAGCTAGAAGTAAAATAGTGAATAAAGTTTTATATGAAGAAAGTACGCGTTTTTATTTAGCGATTCTTCCGTCCGCACCACAACAGAAAATACCAGAAGACCGTCATAGCAATCCGCTCTGGTGGATGCTTCAATAGCGAGCAGCCCACACCTGCAATGCCCAGAGATGTGGATACTGTTGGACGCTGCTACTTATATGATCTCGCGGTGAAAATGAATTTTTGTTTGGTAGTTATCGGTTGGTTTGAGCTCAATACATACGTGATTACATTGCGTTTCGGTTTATGCTGTAATCCTATCCAATAGGAGAATTTTCAAAACTTCAAACTTGTCGAAATTGAATTCGAGTGAGTACCATCTCGTAGCTTCCATTTTAGGTAATTTCAATTGAGAGATAATTTTGTGGTATGAGTACATAATGTACGTAATAGGCAGCATATATTAGTAGTAGTTAAATTAATTAGGTTATTTTATTCTCTATATACACATTTTCATATGAAGATCGAATTCCATTGATTCCTTCATTTAATTATTTATATATTTTAATTGTCTACAGATTACACTACAATCCTCAGAAGAGTTAACACAGGACTTAAAATTATCTCTTGGTATAGAAATATCAACAATTGACGAAAATTTATTAAACATTGAGGAGCAATTGGAAATAGGGTCGTGATTACCATAATTCGTTCTATAATAAGGAATATACATGAAGCACCTAGAGCGAATTGCCTTTCCGGAGCATATATACTAACAATGATAATAACTCTGGCGATTTAATTCTGTAATCCAAAATATCTTTAACGCAAGTCGCACAGTTAACCTCCCGTCGTAATTCCAATTGAGATAAAACCAACAGCAAACATCTTACGGAATATGAAGATAAACTATCATATCGGTGCAGAGCTGGGCAATACTTAAGTAAAAAAAGACATAAGTACTACTTAAAGCACATTTTCGTTACTTAAGACTTATTACTCAATACTTTTGAAATGCCCTACTTAGTACTAGAAACATTAGTATTTGCTTCTATTTACTTGTACTTAAGACTTAGTTTTGTACTTAAGTAACAAGATTTTTACTAAGGTATTTCTAAGTCTTTTAAGTACCTACAAATATCTCTAGCGCAACACCTTATTTGTTGTATTTTTAAGCACGCAAAGAACTGTCAAAGCATGTGACGCACTCGTGTGTCAAGGAAGAACCTTAGACAAACTAATAACATACAAACAAGACTGGGCGAATAGAACAAAAACCAGAAACGTCTCGTTCGAATATAAAATCGACGATGTCTCGATTTAATGACATAAACAAGGGTAAGCAAACAATTTATGATTTATGGACGGACTCAATTTTTCCTTAGAAATTTACTCGAAAATTTTTCCTTGGAAATTTTGAGCATTATTGGAGACGACAAATTAGCTTTCATGAGTTTAGCGATGAGAGGAGGAATTTTTGCTTTACGTGCATCGTCGAAAACTATAAAAAACTACAAATTGTAGCTACTGATTAATATACATATTATGGTTTTCAAAAGGTATTTATTTGTTAATGTCTATTAACTGAACTCCATAAACTTAATTATATTACTGCCAACGTATAAAGATTCTAAAAATTTATTTTAAAAAGTACTTCAAAAATAACTCAGTACTTTTTATGGACTTAGAACTTAGTTACAAGTACTTTTCATATATATGGTACTTGTACTTACGCTGAAGTACTCAGGCCGTCGGTACTTGCTCTGTATCAGTAGTTGCATTTGTAAAGCGCAAATCTAGTGAAGCTTTTCTGTATTCATTCCAGACGATCAATATGAACCTTGTAGTACGGGCACCAAACAACACATGCATATTCTGAAATAGACCTCACTAAGGCGAAGTAGAGAACTTTAAGAGTGTGAATATCTCTGAAGCCTGTAGAATTACACTAGCCGAATCCTAGGCATCTACGAGCCTTACAAACTATCAGCTTAACATGTGGAATGTAATTCAATTTAGTATCATATATAACCCTCAAGTCATTAATTTCAAAAACCCATATATATCCTGCAAACAAATTTAAAACTTACTAAGTACGTTCAGTTCTCAGGGGGTGACCTTGCAGTAAGCAAGCTCATTAATTTAATGTTGCGACATTAAAGAACAATTTTCCAAAACTGCCCGTATGTATGTATATAGGTACGTACGTTCTGAAATACAAGTCGTTTTTTCCACGTGAGTTCACATGAATAACGGAGACAAATTCAATTGTATGTAAAAGAGAAACCTTCATGTAGCACGAAATGAGTTTTAGCAACTCTGTCAGCATCTTCTTGCTATTCCACCCAAGTAAGTCTCTGGACTTATTTTTAACAGAGACAGAAAGTCATTGGAAGTGTTAAATTATTTCCGAGTGCATGACAACAGAGACATTGCAAATTATCATTCATTCTCGTGTAAAGGCGAGAGAAGCTCTGGCTTTTGTATAATATGAGTCCTATAATGACTGTAACTTTCTGTCATCATCATTTTGGAAACCAGATTTTGAAAATGGTAAAACTTCTAACAGGAGGAAGTTGTGCCATGTTCTAGTTAATGGAGTGTGATATTATAAAGTAATGTTTATGCTGAGATTTTATGCATGTAAGTAAAATAATGAGGGAAGATATAATTAATCATTGCTCCGCTGACCATTGCACCTTTGTCAATATCCAGATGGAAATGGTATTATCATCCAACAATTAGAGAGGTATCACGCATAAATTTTTAATATAGTTTTTAAATAATTAAGTTCGATTCTGTGAAGAAATTCATAGCCTGCTGGAAAACGCTAACATTTTCCTAAAAATACAAAAAAATACCCACATAGAATAATTCCGATCATTACTTTGAACAAAATTATCTGATATCCTCAGTTTTAACAAGGTCCTACACAAATATAAAATAAAGAGGATCATCGCAGTCCTGCCTACTCCCGTTCCATATATTATTAGAACTGCAATTAAATTAAAATATATTAATAATATGTAAATTAACTAAAAATACCATGAACTTACCAAAAATTCTACTTCGCTCCCATTGTTTACTTGTGTAATGTCAATCTATGTCAATCTAGTGACATTACGTCAGACAGATGATGACGCCACAATCAAAAGGAAAAAAGATGGCGGATACCTATATGGGAACGGATGTCATTTTAAAGAGTGCAGCGAATAATTTTAAAAATAATAGGGTTTTTGCGAGTGTTTCCTTGCTTAAAAGTTATTAAAAAGTAAAATAAAGTTCTGTGCTTGTTTTTAAAGTAAAAAAAAATTTCTAGATCCAAAGTTGGTAATAGACACTACAATAGTAAAAATCAAGGCGGCGTGCTCGGACAAAGCCGACCACGCAGGTGCAGGTAAAATGCCTCCGACGCTCACAAATGAGGTCAAAAACAGGAAAGCCTCTAACAAGCATGTTAAAGGCAAAAGTGTAAAAAATCTACTCACAAACGAGGATGTCGAAAAACTCCGCAAATTTGAGGTTGTGGAGGGACTCACTAGCAGTGAAGCCCCCGACAGCCATCTTGAAGAAGAAAAATCGAATGGATTTAGAAACGCTGAAGTAATTGTTACAAATCCAAGCGGCAGTGGAAATCCCACACAGAAGTAACAACTAGAAAACTCGAATGGATTTAGCAACGCTGAAGTAATTATTACAAATCCAAGCAGCAGTGGAAATTCCACACAGAAGTCACAACTAGAAAGCGGGTGGAAAACCAAATTATTGGTAGCCTCACAGAAAGTTGCAGCTACAAAAGCCAAAAAAAGAAAAGCAGACACGGAAAGTCCAGGTAACAAAGCCCAATATATTGCAAAATACTCAAATAGGTACGCATTATTATCCGACGATAATATAATGGACACTGATGACAATTCAGATGAATCCTATGCTGATTGGACAAACATCGACAATGTACCTAGCAATTTTAATAATAATAATATTTCAAAAACTAAATTTTTAGCTCATAAGAACGTAGTTAGTCCGTCTGTTTCCAGTAAGGCTGCCCCCTTCTGCCCGCCGATATTTGTTTTCGGAATAAACATTAAAATTCTAATTGAAGTGATAGAGGAGACAGCCTTAGACTGTAACTCACAGAATATTAAATATAAATTTACGAACGTAGGTTTCAGGAGAACGAAGGTATTCGTCAATGACGTAAATGTACACAGGGTACTAATGGAGAGATTCCGTATATCGCAGGTGGAAGCCTTCTCCTTCGCCCCAAAAAACTCTAAAAAAAACTTCCATTCTACTCAGAGGGCTAGATTGCGACACGCCGATTGAGGAAATTTCCTCAGCTCTCAATGAAAAAGCTCCGAACACAAAAATCGCCAAGGTTTCGGCCTTTAGTATGGCCCGCACAAGGGAATTAGGGATTAGAACCAATATCTTCACTGTTCAAATCGAAGCAGGGGAAAAAACAGCGGAGCTAGTTTCCATTAGGCAGATATTATACCAATCCATTTCTTGGGAAAGAAAGAGACAAAAAAAATATTATAAGATGTTCGAACCAAATCGGTTCGAATCTAATTTTCTTAACACACAACTTCTGAAAAGAAAACATACTGAAAACAAAGCATAAAATTTTTAATAAACTTATCTCTAATCTGATTACTCTTAATAAAAATACAGGTACACAACGCAAAAAAGCTATGTATTTGTCTTTTACATAGCACATTGCACGAATATAATACAAAATTATAGCCTCAACGAGCGGATCAAATAAATATTATTTCCATTTGTTTAAACCAGTTAGATCCGTGCTAAAAACTATTCCTGAAAAAAGATCATATTACAAAATATCATGCTAAAATTGAGATCTGAAAAACAAAAATAAATTCAATCTAATTACAATATTCCTAAAAATGGGTACGACATCTAACAAAAACATGTGTTGTCATGTAGCCTACAATGCATGGCACAATCAGATCAAGCCGATCAATTTGCAACTCTATCATTATCATAATTACAAGTACCATCCAACGGGAATTTCTACGCAACGTGATAGACAGAATATTTTTTGCAAATATAATTAATTTAACACAGCAGCATGTGAAGCTCAAAATTTGTTGTTGCTATGCATTTTTGTTCATTGCTAGGCAAATTCTATCCCTAGTCCCGTAAGAGCACAGCTGCATTGCCAATTCTTGTAATCATGCGCCGCTGCTACTCTATCAGTGGTGTCGTGTGCAAGCAAGGGCTATATAAACGACAAGCTGACTGATCTCGATCTCTTTTTGCACTTGGCATCGTTTGGGATAAGTTGGCATAGGTAGGGACTAAAATTTTATATCGGGTATCGACTGATATAGAATTCTTATTAACAAATCACGTTATTTCGGGAGCTGACTGAAATAATTATTACTAATATACATTTTATTTTGGGAGTTGACTAAAATAAAATTTTTTACTTCGGGAGTTGACTGAAGTTAAGATAACACTTTAAGCCGGGAGTTGACTGACTTAAAGAATATTATTTCGGGAGTTGACTGAAATAAGCATTACTAATATACATTTTGTTTTGGGAGTTGACTAAAATAAAATTTCTTACTTCGGGAGTTGACTGAAGGTAAGATACCACTTTAAGCCGGGAGTTGACTGACTTAAAGAATATTATTTCGGGAGTTGACTGAAATAATCCATACTAACATTAACACTTTATTTCTGCCCTTAACAGAAATAAAGAATTGTTCTAGTCAACGATTAAAACAAAGGGTCTTAACATTAGACTTTAAAGTCAACCATCTTAAGTGCCAAGTTTAGATCGGTGAGTACCAGCCACTTGTAACATTTTAATACCTATTCATATATCTATTTGACTATATTTTGACTTATATACACATATATATATTTTACATTTCATGTGCATATCAATTTTACACATTTATTTTTATTACATTTTTTGACGATCTCATATTATAACTTGGTGCTAATAAGTGTTTTAGTCTAATACAAAAATCTCAGACCCAAATTTATCTACAGAGTTTTGTCTCGACAAATCTATTTCTAAAACTCATACATTATAAATCGGTGTCAATAAGTGTGTTTTCTAGTGTGTGTTGATCTCTGACCCAACAATTTATATAATTCTGTCTTAATACAATTACTCGAGATATTTCAGTTAAGCAAGTGTGCCAGTGTTTTGAAGTTAAATTATTCTAACCCTTGTTCTAAATTAATCCTATATATTGAATATCTATTTATATATCTATTATTATTAATCCTGTAAGTGTGTTTTCCCATACTTTTGAATCGTTGACCTGAAACCTTTTTATACATAATCTGGGAGATTCTAAAAACTAAGTGCAATAGTTTCTTGAAAGCCAAAGAAGGTCAGCAGTGTTGATTTGTTGTTAGGAAATAGACCATTGATCTTGATCCAAATTTACCAGTGTATTCATTTCAGTCACTTAATCAAATTTGCGTGTACGTTCTACTACTAACGGACAGTACATAAAATGCTTTCGGTGCCAAAGATTCGGTCACACGGGAAATTTCTGCTCTTACACCAGTAGGTGTGTAGTTTGCGGGGAGGAGCACGAGTCTGAAGTCTGCATCAACGCTAAAGCAGATAACAATTCAAATCAAGCAACCAGATGCGCCAACTGTGGGGCAGCAGGGCACCCAGCCAGCTATGGGGGATGCCCAGAATTTAAGAAATACGTGGAGAATAGAGACCTGTTAAAGAAAAATGCTAGACAACTGGTAAACTCCAGAAGATCTGCAGCAAGTAGTTCTTTGAACAACTTTGTCAACCCTTCTGTATCTTTCGCGGACAGGTGGTGCATTGAACAACTTTTTGTGCGAATCACAAAATCTGTTTAACATCCCGTTTAGAGACCTCATTTCTCGTATCTCCCAATCCTGGCCGAACTACACTAAACTTCAAAACAGAGAAGATAGGATGTTTTCCTACCTTGAATTCGTTGCCTCAATAGTCACTAAATGAGTGCTTCAAACAATAAAATTCTCGCACTGAATATTAATTCACTGATCACGCATGATAAGCCGATAGCGCTTACTAACCTACTCGAACAACACAAAATTGATTTCTGCCTCCTCTCTGAAACCAGATTGAACAATTACCATAAACCCAGGATAAATGGATACCACATCGTACGTAATGACAGGGGCAGAGGTACAGCGGTAGCCATTAACGATAAAATCAAATTCTTACACATCCCATTTCAAAGCGACCTGTTCTCAACGTGCCTCGTGTGCATATACCTTAGAAGCGACTCTAACGCCCTGATGAAAGTTCTGTTAGGCAGCATTTACATCCCATCTAATGCCAACACAAATCTGGTAAGGGACTTGGATAGATTATATTCACTCTCTAACAGTTTCGATGCGGTAATAATCGGGGGGGGGGGGGGGATTTTAACGCGAGGCACCCTAGTTGGGGAGATGTCTCAACCAATAGAAATGGAAACACCATAAATAATTGGTTTTACAATGGCCCGTTCTTTTCCATGGATATCATCTCGCCCAACAGTCCCACATTCCCTAGATCTTCTTCAATTCTGGACTTTTTCTTAATTTCTGCCTCTTTAACGGCCTCAACTGGAGGCATCAATACCTCAACCTGCATTACTATCCCATCCCCCTCAGACCACTTTGGGATCATCATGGACCTCAATGTAGTAAACTTCTCTCCCCTACAACTTACCCCAGAAACTTACACTAACTTTGCAGACACTGACTGTTGGGCATTCAGATACGATTTAAATCTAAGACACAACCGCATACATATCCCTTCAGAAGTGAACATTCCAAACCATGAAATCGACAGTTATATACCAAAGTTTAACATGGAAATATTAGACTGCACTCAAAGACATTCCGTAACATGTAATTTTAAATGCTATAAATACCATAATATCTCTAGCACGACCAAAAGGCTGCTAAAAATCAGGAACACATGGCTCCGTATTCTAAAAAGAACATTTCACAGAAACCTCAACAGAACCAATAATGAATACCGGGAAATAAATAATAGGATTCAGTGCCTTAGCAAAATTATTAAGGACCGGCTGAGAATAGAGCTTATCAATGCTTTCAAGCACAGGCTGAATAGAATTGTCCCTTCTCCGCAAGCGTTTAAGGAAATTGACAAAATTTCTGGCAAAAAATTTTTCGGAACAAACATCACAAAAGACACCCTCACTGTCAATAATCAAGACCTTATTAACACCGAAGACAAGCTGGACACCTTTAAAGCTTACTTCTCCAGCTTATTTGCTGACAAAAATCCATCCTATGATATACACCTGAACGGAAAAGTACATAATGCATTAATAACTTCATTCTTCATTCCTTAGTCCACATCTCACAACATTCTCAGCCTACAATAATGCCTCGAATCCTACCGACATGTCTAGTTTCACTTCTGTGGATAAGGTTCATCTACTCTGAAAGAACTTTAACAACAAGAAATCATCCGGACCAGACCGTATCACTAACTTCATATTGCGGAAATGTCCTGACTCCTTAGATAAGGTACTGACACCTCTGTTCAATCACTGCATGAACAATGGACACTTCCCCCCTGCCTGGAAGGAGGCTAAACTTATTCCAATAGCCAAAAAAGGCAATTCCAAAGAAATAAGCTATTTTAGACCAATTCCTTACTGTCCAATGTCGGTAAACTTTTCGAAAGAGTGATAGCAGAAAAACTCGAGGAGGCTTGCGAGGAGAGAAACGTAATCCCTAATAACCAATTTGGTTTCAAAAGGGGACACTCTACTGAACAGGCGATTTTGCTTTTGACTAATATTATTACTCATAATCTCAGGAACAAAACATGCACAGTATGTTCCGTGTGGCACAAAGGGCTCACATTCAAATTGATTCAACTTGAGCTGCCTAAATGGCTGGTAAGGGTCCTTAAGAGCTTTCCATCTGAAAGAAAGACTAAGATACACATAGGAACTGCGAGCAAGGGAACCATACCAGTGCAGTCAGGAGTTCCTCAAGGTTCAATACTGGGGCCTCAACTATTCAACTTATTTCTACATGACTTCCCATTCAAGGTGAACATGAGTGATGAAACAAGGGCAATTCTCTACGCGGACGATACCATTGTTTTAGCCTGTGACGAACGGCCCCACGACGCCCTCGTCAAAATTAAAAACAAAATACCGACGCTCCTCAATTATTACAACAGCTGGGGCCTTAAGCTCAACAGCAACAAATGTGGTCTAATTTGTTTCAGGAACGCTAATGGTAAGGGGCATCATCTGGCGGTACGGGAAAGTAACACTCTTAATCTACGGATTAACAACGTCAATATCCCTCTCAAAACAGAAATCGATTACCTGGGTATAAAGCTACAAAATAAATTCGGCTTCAATGGTCACGCCAGAAAAGCCCTTAATAAAGCTAAAGCTGCCACTGCCATGCTCAAGCCACTCCTCAGTTCCAAAAGTCTCTATAAAAGTACAAAGCTGCTTATGTACAAAACACTCATAAGACCTATTATTGCATATGGATTCATCTCATGGTTCACAATCTCCCCCACAGTAACAAATCGGCTCAACCGTTTTGAAAGGAAAATATTAAGATTCTATACAAGCAGATACAGGAGACCTAACAAAAAATGGTTCTCCAACGTAACTCTATACAACGAAGCGGGTGTCACTCCCCTCACTCAATACTTGCTTGAATTGGCAAATAGATCTATTGAACGCCTTGAATATCACCAAAATCCACTAATCAGAACAATCCACAACCTTAATCGCAACGAATCAATCCTGGACAATTATTACCTCTCCCCAATCAATATGATTCATGAAAGATCTCTACCTCTATTACAGTCAAATCACACATATCCATTCTCTGCGACGTTCTTCGAGAAGACTTCCGCGTGTAACAATAGGGGATAGCCTGTTCGACCACATCAAGCGACATTGACGATACAATTTGTCGCTTCACGACAGTATAAAAGTACAAATAAGTGCTCATATTTCATATTTCATATTTTATATACAATGATCAAAGTTTTAATCAGACATCATAATGCCTTCAGCTTTCTAACTACATGATATTTGACGTACTATGTACATAACGCTGTAAATAACAATTGTCAAAACACTCTAAAGAGGGTTATTTAGCCAAATACCTTATTCAAGCAACCCTCGTAGAACATGTATTATATAGAAACTATGATTAAAAAAAACAAATAAGAACATGAGTAAGCACGCGACATTGCGTTTTGTGATAACAAATCTGATCTCAATCAAGAAACAAATTAAGACATGCTCATTAAATACAACAACGTCATAAGTAAAAAAAATTCGAATTTTGAGTTATTTATACAGAAGGAATGCACTTTGTATGATCTTTTAACTGTAAGAACGTAGTATCTGTAACTAAAACGCTCGCCACGAGAGAGCGTTAATGTCGTTCTTGTGACCCTGCGATTGGTAGTTTTAATTTAGGACAACACCGTATTATCTCAGTTGTGAGGTTTCACTCATCCTGATAACTTGGTGACAATTTATACAAGAGAGTCACACTGTGTGTTAAGACGATATTGCTTTGAAGGTAAGTCTATTAATGATATCTTTTGTTGTATGCATAACATATTATTTCGACTTATGTCGTTATGAACGAGATAATGCACATTATTCAAGTTTGTATCATTTTGAAATATGACGGTCTTGCACTGAAAAAAATGTTTTGTAAAGTATTATTTCCTTTTATGACGTTAATACAAGAATAAAGCAGCTAATTTCAAATTAAAATTTTTAACTAAGTAACCTTATGACGTTCTTACTGCAAATACTATTGTCAAGTCCGTGAAATACTTTTAATTATTTATACTTGTGTCACTCTTGTTACAATTACTTCCGTACAATTTTGAATAATGAATACTCGGAGGAAATTAATGTGTCAACTCGTTGAGAAAGTACAACAATCGACTATCGTGGTAAATAGCGATATGGAATCAACTGGTAATGTAAAGGATCTTATCACTGAAAAAGTACATGACGTTGAAAATGAACATTCAGCACATCCTGTGGTAATGAAACCCGACAAATTTACAATGTCGGCGCAAGAGACTTCAAAAGGATCTGGTATGTGTAATAATTTGTAAATTACATTTCTCATAAATAAATAGAAATGATATTCAAATTATAACCTATTGCGGGGTGGATATTATTATCTATTTTCTTCTTTATACAGAAAATCAAAACAATGACATTATCGCAAGTTCGAATACTTCCAGTTCTTCATTTCTGAAGATGATAGTGTTAACGACAAGTTGTACGTACCCAAAAATGATGAAGATAGTGACAGTCAAGATAACGATTCTGACAATCACATTGAAGAAAAAACACGAGCGTTTCTACGTCATTTCCTTCCATAGGGAACAGTACCTTAAATTTAGGTATTAGTAGTAATGACACATCCACATCTACTCAAGACATTCCTATTTTGGTGAGTCCTCTGAAGAAAAGTGTGAAAAGAAAAAAAAACACAGAAAACTGCAAAAGGAATATTTTAAACAAACTGAGAAATAGTGGAGAGGAATATGAAACTCATACAAATAAAAAACAAATACGGGAGCGAAGGGAACTGAAAGGAGTTTGCTGAGAGAAATGTAAATTGAGTTGTTCATCTAAGTTCAGTCAAGAAGAAAGACAGCAGTTATTCTCAGCCTATTGGTCACTAAATCAGATCGAAAAACAGAAACAGTTTGTTAACAATTGTATGACGGCTATTGTGCCAAAATACCGTTACACTCGCGAAGGAGGTACAAGAAAACCACGACAGAAAAATAATGCATTCTACTTTTGTAAGAATTGTGAAAAGGTTCGCGTATGTAAAGTATTTTTTAAAAATACGTTAAACATAAATGATCGAACAATACGTACAGTACAGGAAAAACGGAATAATGTGGCAGATGTACTACACGAACCAGATCAACGAGGAAAACACGGAAAGCATAAGACGTTGGACCCGGCTATACGCAAAGGAATTCGCCACCATATCAATTCTATTCCTAAAATTGAGAGCCATTATACCCGTGCGAATACATCACGAACCTTCGTAGACGGTAGTCGCACATTGGCCGATATCCATAGAGATTATGTAGCGGCATGCAAAGACAAAAACAAACCTTTTGGAAGCTATGCAATATTTCACCGGATGTTCACGGAGGAATTTAATATTTCATTTTTTGTTCCCAAGAAAGATTTATGTGAAACTTGTGTGGCATACGAAAACGCTGCTAATGAAGAAAAAGGGGATCTAAAGCAGAACTACGATCGACATCTAATTGAGAAAAATTTGTCAAGAGAAGAAAACAAGCGCGATAAAGCAAAGAAAAACTTTAATGGCATTATCGCAATATACGATCTCCAAGCAGTCATGCAAATACCCAAAGGAGATGTTTCTGTCTTTTACTATAAATCGAAGTTGAACGTATTCAATTTCACTATTTATGACTTGCAAACAAATTGCTGTGAATGCTACATTTGGGATGAGTCCAACGCACATCGAGGTGTAAATGAATTAGGTACTTGTGTGTTAAAGTATTTGCAGAATAAAGCTACCATGACTGATTCTGAAGTTATTTTTTATTCCGATAATTGCGTGGGGCAACAAAAAAATAAATTCATGTTGGCCCTGTACTTATACGCCGTACGTTGCCTCGGTATAAAATCAATTACCAACAAATTTCTGATCAAGGGCCACACACAGAACGAGGGTGACTCGGCCCATTCACTCATTGAAAGACAGGTGAAACGTCAATTAAGAGGTGGACCATTTTATACTCCTGACGGCTTCATTGCTGCCATTCGTGCGGCGAAAAAGCAAGGAGACCCTTTTGTAGTAAACGAATTGTGCTACGAAGATTTCTATGACATCAAGGAACTCTCTTTTAACATTGGACCCATGAATATGACAAATTTAAAACTTCATGCTGTAAAAGTAATTAAGATCGTGCGAGAATCTCCAACCTCTGTGTATTTTAAAAATTCTTATAATGGCGAATTTCAAGAGGCCAACGTTTATAAAAAGGAAAAAACTAGTAAATGACTCAAAAATTATTTTGAAGCCTGCATTTAATGCAAAACCTGGACTGGCAGAGAGAAAAAAAATCGATCTTTTGGATTTGGTTAACAAGAACCACATTCCAAGATATTATAATAACTTTTACCAAAATTTATAGTTTTAGCTTCGTACCAATAACTCTGAACCACTCTTAAATTAATAAATAACAAAACTCTTTTCTCATAAAAAATGTGTCATGATTATTTCCTATTTACACCATTTTCAGGTCGACGGAATTTGGCACTAGTAACTCAAATTCAAATAATTTGTAAAAATAATAACCATAAAATGATTTGATTTTCTATCAACAACGTCATATATCAAGTTGTGACATATTTCAAAATCAATCTATGTGGCAATAACGTCACAAGTACGAATGAAGCTTGTTTAATTGTTTTAGTATACCCATACATGTTTGTGAAAAGTATTTAAGCACTTCGTACATTACAACAATAGATTACTCTACTAAAATAAACAAACGCGTTTGCTGGAAAGTATTTGGTACCCGAAAGAGAGTAAATCGAAACTTTAAATTGCGTTTTTTTAAGAATGATGTTTTTTGACTTATGACGTTGTTGTATTTAATGAGCGAATATATGCACCACATTAAGTTTAGGAGAGTAAACTACTAACAATACTATAAATTTAAAAAGGCCTCAAAACTCAATATAGGCCGAACCCCACAACTCTTGTGATACAAAAAAAAAATATAAACATAGCAATTCTATCTTAGATCCTAGTATTTATAAATAAGAAAGGAAAAAAAAAAGAAAAAAAATTTTTTTTTTGTTGCCATATTATCATTTACTAGCAATCGTTAAAATAACACTTGAAACTTTATAAGACTAATTTTGAATGAGCAGAAGGTTAAAGGGCAAGAAGGGCCAGTTAACTTACTAAATGTGTGATACTTTTTAAGTATTTTCCCCCTGGGGGGAAGTTATCTAGTGTGTAAGCTGTTATAATAATCGTAGGGGTCCTCAAGAGGCCAAAATGAGTATGTAAACCGGGAGCAAGCATACATTAGACATATGTAAGTGTTTAGACCTAGTCAGGCTAATTTAAGTCAAAAGCATTGTAAGAGGTACTAGCCCTCACATATTACTTAGCAGTGCCAGACATACCAGTAGTCGGCAACAATTATATCTATGACGTAAGAAAAACTAAATTAAAAAGGAAAATCCCTGTAAAACTGTATTAAGTGGACTCAATAAAGTTTCTTTGAATCCTTGAATCCACAATCAAAAGTGGACCAAATGAAACCAAGCGTTGCCAGGGCAACACATTATGGAGCTGGGAAATAGCGTTCACTACGACTATAAAAATGCGGAGAGCCGCAGCAAAATTACCCATTCGGTTTTCAGAGACTAATCTGAGCATTTGAACAAAAGTATAATTTTGCTTATTCCTTCATATGGAAGTTTAATTCTATGGTTGTAGAAGTATAATTCTACTAATATCCAACAGATCCAATTTTGCCGCCTATGCTCATTTCAGATTTTAATCTGAAAATATCCTCCGTCAGAGTCTAACCTGGGGTCGGGATCAATGGTGATCGCTTTGGTATGGAGGTGCCTTATATCACACTCTAGCTCTATTAAAAGGGGACGAACACAATGATTTGCATTGAGATTGGTCCTCGTAATTAATAATCTTTATCACATTTGCATTTTTAATTGAATTTTCATTATTTATTATTATTCTTGTGAAATATTTTAACAATTTAAAAGGAATTTTTAATAAATATTCGCTTCATTATTATGAAGTGATTTTCATTTTCACATTAACACCGACAACAACAAGATTCCACCAGGCAGAGAAGTGATATACGACAGGTACCAGTTCGATACTTTTCAATTTATGAAAATCACTAGCAGAAGTAATTGAATAGAAAGGCCTTCAAGCCTTATTTTATTGAGAACATGTGTACTGGATGCATATATACATGTAAATGAACACAATAGCACACTTTTTTTATGACAGACATCAGTTGTATATCAATATTATAGATAAGTAGCAATCACGCAAATAACTATATACAGGGTGTTTCCACCTAGGTGATCCATAGAGTAGGAGATAATAGTATTCACCTAGACAAACAAAAAATTGTAAGGCAGGGGTCCATATCAACCGTTTCTGAGTTACAGGGTAATTAATAAAAAAGACTAGATTTTCACAAAACACTCTGTATCTTAAAAACTGCAGAGCGTATGGTCACAGTTGATAGCTCACTGTATGCACAACTTCATGTTCTTTCCAAAGACTACTCAATCAATGCCGTACCCCTACTTTCACGAGTTATTGTGATCTAAATTAAAAACTTTGGATTTTCTTACCTTTTTTTTACAAAAAGGTCGTTAACATAACTTTTTTCTATAAAAATTGTAAACTGTGGAGCTCCTCTTGAGCTATTACACCCTATGTGCTAACTGTAGCCGTTAAAATGTTATTAGCTTTCTCAGAGCTATTTTCAAGCCTATTCTCAAACCTAATTTGTTCCTTTAGTGACTGAAAGTACATCTTTTTAAAAAAAAAATCGATTAATTTCGGTATGACCTGAAATAGTTGTGAGCTAATAACTCTTTAACGGCTATTATATAGCACGTAGCGTGTAATATGTTAAATTAAAGAGGAGAGCCCACAGTCTATAGTTTTTATATAAAAAAGTTCCGTTAATGATATTTTAGCATAAATATAGAGTTCAAATTAAAAAAACAAAAAGGTAAGATAATCTGAAATTTTTAATTTAAACCATAATAACTCATGAGAGGAGAGGCGCACGGGGCTGTTTCAGCAGTCGTTTAAAAGGACACGAAGTTGTGCATACAATCTGCTTTAAACGGTGACCGTACTTTGTAAGATATGTATTTTGTGAAAAACTAGACTTTTCTCAATCCCCCTGTAACTCCGAAACTTGCGAGTCAAAATGTACATAATCATATGGTTTTCATTCTGAACCGAATCATTTTCATAAATGCTGCTGTTCCTAGCATATAAATTGGCCAAATATCGCCGTTTATTATTCTTGTATAAGGAAAAGCGTACATAAAACTGAATACATAAAAGTATCACAGATGATATCGTAGAATTCATGGAGAATAAATTTTACAACAATTCTCCATTTTGGTACATACAGAGAGGCATATGCTTGCTTCGCTTGAGGTTTGTCGCCATTTAAGATGAAATAAAAATCCTTCTTCTGTAGGCTCATGAGATTTTCTTAGTGGGAAATCAGATTCGTTTTTTTATAGGGAAAAATTGTCGATATCTTACAAATGGAAGGAGAGAGACTGTATTTTGGTAACTTCCGTCTATATTGCATCCTGTCTGCCATATGAGGGTGGTTTTATGAATTTTCCACTTCTTTACGTACTCTTATTCGTATGGGATATGGTTTGTATATTGTGTCCAATGTACATAATGTTCTATGCAATAATAAAATTACCTTTGTTTGGGAAACAGCGTTCGAACGTCGAAGTAATATAGGATCTGTTTTGTTTTGCGGACACAATACTGAAAGATTTAAAAGAATTTGATGGATTCAAGATGATGCCGATAAGCTCTCTCATATTGGATACAGTCCGCGACAGCTTCCCATCCACAATCGGGATTGCACCAAAACATCTGACTTGCAATATTGTGACTTGGGCTAACTGCCACCACAGTTGTCTTTGGTTATATTACCCGTCGGGTAGAACTACAAAGCCAATTCTTACTAGGGGTGGGGGGGTGTTGATAACCCTGCATGCAGAGGATGCGCAGAGGAAACCGGAACGGTGACTCCTTTTCTCGGTCACTGTCCGGCCCTTTCCGGAGAAACGTTATAGACTTCTTAGCATATACGTCCTAGGTGAACTGCATGAAGCCGTTAGGGAGGGTTGTGGGGCAAATCCAAACTATAACAGAGCGCCCGGCTGGGAATATGAGCTATAGCTCATAACTCAGCAGAATGAACAATGGGTTTTTATAGTGTCTTAAGTTCTAGAGAATCCTCAGAATTCTTCACCTCCTTCCAATCCGTTCATCCATTTCCAATTCGAATACGTTCTATCCAGTCCCAATTGAATTACTTTTACTGTTCCATCAATGAAGATATTCAGTGTATCATTATATATCATATGTCTCTAAATTAATTAAAACCAAGTAAGTGTAACTCTCAATATTGCTTGTGGTTGCGCCAAAGTTAAATACGGGCAAAAGCCGAAAAAAAACATTAATTCATTAAGTTGTAATAAAAATTCTCCGCAAAACATATAATTCAATATATGTGTACATACATACCCTCAGAGAGAAGTATGTACATAAAAAGTATTAAAAATAGTAGTAATAATGGCGAGTAATACAATTTAATTTACATATCTACGTACATAGCCCAAATGCATAAATCTAGATAGAAAGTAAATACTCCATCAAAGGTCGACTTTTCCCCTGCTTTCCAACACATAGCTCCTACCCTCCACTACTCTCTCGCTCATCCATCCTTCCAGTCTATTAAAATAGTTGACGTGTTAATATGCACCCTGTATAATATCACCTACATGGTGTTAAAAGAATTCATTCAGTCACACATAGTCATAGCATCAGCAGTGAAGTAATCATCACAGGCAGCCGCATTTTATATCCCCATTTTATAGAGATGTCCTCATAGCTATAGGGTAGACTGCAGGAGCGCCATTATTGCCAGCGTGAAGGCATTTATTATCTATAACAACTCTGAAACGGAATTTCATCCATGTGAAATAGTGTCGATTTAAATATTCATTACCAGGGAGAGCTAATAAATCAGAGATACATCAATTCGCTCCTGTGAACTGAAAACGAAGCTTCAAGTGCAATCAGGATAATTTCTCGAGTTTCATAGCTAGCTGTTATAAAAAATCCGGTAAAGAAGGATTTTAACATTATTATGTCCCTTCTGGGGGGAAAAAAACTAACATTTCAATGCCATTTCACAGTAGTTTTAGCCTTCTCCAGATTATTTCGAGTGCGTCTTTATAAAAGTGAATTTAACCCCGGGGAGGGGGTGGGGGTCACAGTCATTTTCATGTAGTTTTTGAAATAATATAGTCTGGTGTGGGACTAATCGATAGTCAATTTCCCTACACATATCCAGACATAATTACATGCAGTCATTCTTTCAAGCACAGTCGAATGCAGATGAAAGTTTTTTTTTTATTTATTTATTTGAATCAGTCTACCGAATATAATAATCTTACAGACTTGCATAGCATTTTACGTAAACAAAGATTGTTCATTATTGCCTTAATAAATCTACCTTTATAAAATAAAATAAATTATCATAGAAGAACTAATAATTTTGTAAAGATAAAGCATTTTCAGAAATTATACTTTTAAATTTTTCTCTAGACGTACAAATATCTACAAGTGATGAGAAAGAATTGTAATTAAATACACAATTAGATATTGGTTCATGATAGCAATAATTGATTCTATGCTGAGGAGCATACAACAAATCCCTTGAACGTATCGGTCTTTCAGGAGCATATATATTAATTAATAATAGTAATTCAAACGATTTTATTTTAAACGAAAGTATATCTTTGACAAATACACTCAGAGAAAAATAATTGTAAAAATTACAGATTGGAATTGTTAAAGATACAAAACTAGATTATTTTGCTACATCGGTATGAAAAACACTTTTAACAATGACTTTTTGTAAAAAATAATAAGAAATAGTAGAATATTTACATTGGCTTTTTTTGAATTAAAATGCATTTCAGAGGATTGTAAATATAATTACAGAATCGATAAACTCTGAGTTTATTTGCCACTGGTAAGATCTACAATTTAATTGTAAAAAGGTCTCAAATTTACCACGAGCCACGAAAAATACGAATAAAATGTTGAATTTACATATGTATATCGGCTTGTAGTTCCTACAATTACTTGATTTCTCTTTAACACGACTTTTTATTGAAAAGGCAGAATCAATTACAAAATCGTAAAATTGACAAATCCGCATTAGTTTAGACATTTTAATTTTACTTTTTCAACATTTGTTAACTGTTTTTCGGTATTTGCATTAGCAGTTAAATAAGAATCATAGAGATTCTTTCGCATTCTAGTTTTGAACGTGAACAAGTGCATTACAACTTTCGGTCAAGGAATTAATTTTTTTTTCCAAATCGGATCATGTCGTGCCAGTGTCGCGAGTATATTATTAAAAAAGTTATTTTTTTCTGAAGAGTTATTAGAAGTGATATACTTAAGTATACTTTCAAACTCTATAAGCAGAATATTGTGAAAGTGATCAGTTTATCGTGTTTTGTGCATACTCCAAATTTCCAAATGGATTCAAATTCCAATGAAGCAATGACGACGAGCAGTAATTTTGTACAACATATGGACAATACCAGTTACTTATCTGAAAGATCAACAGGCAGTAATATTATGGAAGGAAATAATTTACGCATTGCCGGAAATGTTTCTAAGTATTTTTTGCAGTCTTTAATTTATAAAATAGAGCACTCGGTAGTTATGTATGTACATACTTCCAAACAAAGAGGCAGAAGTTCCCATTCATACTTTTCTAACCCAAGCAGGCTTTACTTAGTGTAAGATTGTGGGTTTTTGTGCTTCTCATACAAAAGTGACTATCAGTTTAATTTTTTCCCGTGTCATGTCTCTCTTCCAGTAATTTAAAGTAATTAAAAGTGTCTAGTAAAATTACAAGATTATAGAGAAAATTCTGTTGAAATGAAACGTTATGACTTACTATAAAAAACTCATAGCTGAGAACAGTCACAAGTATACTGAGTAAAGTAGGAATTTGTGTGCATTATCATTTCAACATAAATTTTATTTTGAAAATAGTGAAACTTTTAAATTACTGGAATTACTGGGAGTTTATTCGTATACTCGGTAATTTATGTGTATGAAGAATTAAATTGTTAATAACATTAACATAAGAAATATTTATAATCTCACACATAGTAGAAGCAGCGCAAGTCTGTATATCTAAATGCAAATCTTCTTCATTGTGTAGAAAGTATTTATACACTGTTGATTTTGCATCCATTCTATCCCGCTTATATGTACATTGTACGTATGTTTTAAATAATTGTGTCATATGTAATCAACCTTCATCCAGATAATCCAATATGTGCTTTTGAAGCAAATTTATTATATAATGAAAGTGACGGGCAATCTTATAATATATTGTAAGTCGGTGCCCCAAATCCAGAAATAGTAAATTTAACTGAGAGCACACTACCAAAAAATCAGTCAGAAATTGAATCTTTACTACAAGCATGGAAACTGTAGGATGAATTGGAAAAAAACATTTCAAGGTAAAAAACTTAATCTATGTACAAAAAGGATAAACCTACTTTATAAATCCTTCTCAGAGCATAAGATGGATATTCACGCTCTAATTCACTTTAAAGAAAGTGACATTGACCAGATGATTCCAACGATAGGCATAAGAACAAAATTAAAAAGTTTCTTGGCTGAACGGCGAATCAAACAAGTATTCTAAAATTTATTTTTTTCAAAAAAATAGGAAGTTTAATTTCTGTTACTCATTTGAAGACACATCCATCTATGCCAATATCAGAAACGTTATCAATGAATTCCGATACTTCTCGCTGGGTTTAAGAACATTGTACAACTGGTACCAATTCTAACAGATCTTCAACTCCTTTATCGCCGGCTTTATCCCATGTAGCTAGCTTGGTACGCTATTTTGTAAGCAAATTATTTGTTTTTAATTTATAATGTTTTATTTTAAATAGAACGTGCGTGAAATTTTGCAACAGAATTATTTAGCAAGAGCAGCATTTTCATATTACAAGAAGGATAATTTGCTGAACGAATTTCATAGAAAAAATATTATATCTGCAGTTATTAATCATTGCATATAACAAAATGTTAGATTAACAACAGACGATTATAATAACATTACAACAGATATAAAAAAGATATTTCCATCCGAAGATCAAGTAAGGTTTCAGTTAAATAAAGCAAATCTATTAACAAATTACCCCTTCTCATTAGGCCTCGTATTACATAGAGAGAACTGAAAGTACTCAGCCTAGTGGTACTTTATATAATAAGTACCACAATGCAATGAGAAAGCTTCGTGAAGAAGGTTGCGTGAATAGATTTAATAAGATTTATGCAAATTGGAAACAGGTACTTAATTTAAATTTTGCAAATTAATTCACGCCATTTTTTGTATTGTGTTATGATTAAGTTGTTAATGATTAATTGAATTAATAAATTCTTAACTTTTTCTGATATAGCTTAACTCTTTGAAATTTCTATATGCCCATGTAACTATTTTTTTAAATAAAAGATATAATGTTATATTTTAGAAGAAAATTATGACGATGCCGATAAAATCTGGCTTTGTTACAAAAACAGTCCTTGGTCTGCTGTTGAAGAAAAATGGATAACAACAAGAGTACAACGCAGAGCTGATGTATTATCTGCTAAGGAAACAAATATTGCCTCAATTCTTTCACAATGGCCTCGATATAGAGATCCATCTGGCCATCGCTTGGTAACTTAAGTTATATTTCTTAATATTAAAATGAAGTGTAATTTCTTTTGCAGATAGAATTCGATTTTGCATATTTATATGAATCAAATGCAAACTTTTTTCCCACTTTGATGTAAGATCAACTAGAATTATTGATATATGTAGCTACGCTGAAAAGGCAGATATTTTTTCCATCTGGTGATACGAATAATGGTACTATAACCATACATAACACATTGTTTAGTTTTGCTGATCTTTCCATTATTTCAGATTTACGTGTTTTAAATATTTTGAAACCGATCCACAATTTACTACCACCTGGAAGTCGCTACAAATTGAAAGCTGGTGAAAATAGTACACATTGGAAGCCGTCCATACAAGACCCCATTAACTCCATGTTTAGTTTTTGCTCCGATGAGGCTACAATTGAAGAAAAGGTGAATGAACTTAATAAGGAACTAAAAATAAAAAACCTAACACTGCAACCTATTATTATAGTAGTAATTGTAAACGAAGCACCAGAAAAATTCTTTGTTAGGATAGATGAGACAAAATATATATAACACTCCCTTCTTGCTGCACTTGATATCTGTTTCAAAACATTTCATGTTTTCCATCTTTCATATACTCGTCAATGTCATAATGTTTGGTACTTTATCCAGAGATATTTGTACGAAATTAAAACTAATTTTGATAAGCAGATATCATCTGTCGCAAGCCTTATTACTGAACTTAATATCGTCAAAGATAATAATTAAACTATTTACAATATTTTATAACTTTTAAAAATTAAGTTTAAATAATAGTTAATTTATATTACAGATAGTGATTGATTGGATTACGCTTAATAATGTTCTACTGCTTTGAATGAGGAAAAGGATATAAAAATGTCTCAACACTTACTAGTCATATTGATATCATGCATACTCCCAAAAATTCATTTGAAAAAACTTATAAATGCTCCGAGAAAAATTGTTTGCAAAGTTTCCAATCAGTTTATTCATTTAGAAGGCACATATCTAAAAAAACTGTTCTAGTTCAACTAAAAATGAAATACCTAACGAATTGATTCCGATTTCAAAGAATTTGGACTACGGTAAAAATTTACAGAATATAACATCTCTTTCACGATCGGAAAATTTAGAAAAAGTACAAGACCCGTATTACGAAAGAGAAGCCGAATCATTTCGACCTAGTTTGAATGCAACTTCTGACGTAAGAGATTATTCCGTTAATGGAGCCATGCTCCATAATACGGCCCCAGAAGTCACTTATTTCGAATGAAAACCCTTCCAATGACTTATTGACTTTCTTATGTAAGCTTCACGAGAAACCTTCTTTATCAAGAGCACAGATATTTGATATTTGTAGCTCTTTACAAATAGTACTACACGCGCTTAGTGATGAGCACATTAGGCAAATTATTTCAACATATCCAAATGTAGCCAGTCTAGAAATCGAAAAACTTTTGAAAAAACCATTGAAAATTATTGAATTACTTAATACTGAACATAAATTTATTAATTATTTACAAAAACGAGATCTGTTTTCACCTCCTGAATCATTCAGAAAACACACTTTATTACCGAAATGGTGCAGCAGTTGTAGGACCTGTTACTCCCAAAGGTGTATTGATGAATATTGAATTCCAAATAAAAAGCTTTCTGGAGATACCCAATGTATTAGATGAAATAATTACAAACATGCAAAAAATTATTTCCAACACTGATTTTTGCAGTTTCGTTAATGGAAATAGATGGAAAAATATTCTGCAGCATTATGAAGGTAAAACTATAATTCCATATTCTTTGTACAGCGACGATTTTCAGGTAGATGATCCGTTAGGATCTCATTCTGGAGAGAATTCTTTGACAGCATTTTATTACAGTTTTGCTTCTCTTACAACTTATTGTATCTCTAGACTAGACAATATTTTTCTATCTTCATTAGTAGCAAAATATTTAAAATCGTTTGGCAATGATTATTGTTTACATTCTTTGGTGGAAGTATTAAAACGAATCGAACGCGACGGTGTAAAAATAAAAACGAAAAATGGAGAAGAAACCATTTATTTCGGTCTGGGGCTTTTGATAGGAGATAATTTAGGCCTAAATTCAATAATGGGATTTTCTAAATCCTTTAGCGCTAATCAGTTTTGCCGATTTTGCAAAATGCCTAAATCGCAAACACAAATATCTTTAAAAGAGGACCCAACTCTTATCCGTAATAAACAGAATTATGAAGAAGATTTAACAAGGGGAGACTTTTTCCACACAGGTATTAATGAGAGAAATATTTTCAACAACTTAAAACACTTTCACGTAACCGAAAACTATTCTGTTGATATTATGCACGATGTTTTTTTAGGTGTAGCGAAATACGGATTATGTCAAGTAATCCTATTTTATATTAATAATACTACTTTTTTTGACTTGAATCAATTAAATTATCGGAAACACCACTTTAACTATGGGCCGATCGAAATAGGCAATTTTTCTGAAGGAGATGAAATATAGAATTACGTCATTATCCTTTCAAAATTGATTGACATGATATTAAGCCCAAGAATGTCAAATATAATGGTAACACATTTGGATATGTTAGTGTCCCGTCACAATGAACTTTTCTGCCAATTATTTAAGCAAACACTAAAGCCCAAACATCATTTTATGACACAGTATGGTCGTATAACAACAGAATCAGGTCCAATTAAATATTTGTGGTCATTTCGATTCGAAAGCAAACACCAAGAACTGAAATCATACGCAAAAGTAATAACATCCCGTATTAATGTTTCTTATTCTATTGCAATGAAATTTAGTATGAAATTCTCGGCTAGCCTGATAAAAAATAGGGATGTTTTAAATACTATGTCAAACTTACATCTTTCCAAATGCAAAGTCAATGAGTTGGCTTGTTTTATTTTACTTAGATCTGAATCGAAAAGAATATTAGATAATGATGTATCCGTCCTTGAACTGTTATCAATTGATTATAAAGGAACTAAATACAGTCAAAATGACTACATTTTTAAAGAAAGCACATTAGAAGCGATTAACAAAATAGAATGTTTATTTATTTTAAATCAGCATTTAATGATAATTTGTTCTACATTCGAGATATTGGGTTACGATGAACACTTTAATTCTTACAAAATTGGTAAAAAAATAAATAATTCTTTTCACTTATTTAATGTGGAAGAATTTAGATATCCACCATCATCTTGTATTCATAGAATTAATAATGGAGATTTATATGTTAGAGTAAAGACCTTTTGAAATAATTGAAATCGAAAATTTTTGTTTTATTAATTAATTTTGTTTGAAAAATTGAAGTTTCTTGTTCTTTTAATTTTCATTTACCATTGTTAAAGTCTTTTTTGTTCAAGTTATAGTTATTGTATAACCGTGATAAAAAAAAGATCAAATTTGAGACTAGTTACAATCTTTTTATAGGTATTGATCATTTTACAAATTATCATTTACCATTACTGTACCATTTTTCGTTTATGTAATTGAACTTTTAATTATGCATCTGCACTTTCTAAATATAAGTATACATATATGTACTATAACATATGATTTGTTTTAAATAAACAAAAATTGTGATTTTTTCTATATTCAAATACAACTATTTGATAGCCTTTTAATTCTACTTCCTTTATGGCGTAATGTACTTACTTTTTCCGTTAAAATCTACTTACAAGCACGAAAACTAAAATCGTCTATAGACGAAAGACCACATAACGGAGCACCTCGGCTAGAAAACCACTGTAATTTTTTATAAATGGCTTAAAAGCCTAAACTGCGAGGCGCTTGCAATCTCATAAATGGTGTAAATTACAATTAAATTGTTAAAATAATTCTTTTTAATTATTACTAACCAAATAAACCTCAATAGTAATAATTACTAGTTCTTTGTTAATATAGCTGGATTGTAAAATTAGCTTTTTATTATTGTATTTTACAATTGAAGAAAGTACAACAAAATTGTCAAATATACCAGTATTAAATCGCGTTTTCAAATACAAGAAATTATCTTGATTTAGTCAACCCGTAACCATGCCCGACAGTAAACTGATCTTGCTACTCAAGGATGTTTCTCTTGCTGCCTAAAACTCACCTTACCTTCACACAACAAATGCACTTAGTCTAATCCTAATTGCCGGCAATAAACCTACTCAAGCAACATTCATACTGTTCCGAGAATATTTCCTTTCATCTCTTGAGGTGCCGATACACTTACCCATAGTTACGGGAAGACGAGATTTCTTGTCTTAATTACCTTCGACGCCAGGCAGGGCTTTTACCTGAAAATGCGTCCTATAGCTCGGCCAACCTACTGCGTCACTGTCCTCAGTGACCTCGGTATTTACTTCGCAGTCTCCTCCGGTTATTGCAGCATTGCCAGGGCTTCCTCTCGCCGACAGACATCTCGACTCTCAGCCGAATACATCACACTAGGCTTCACTTCCAGATGAGGAGCTACGACTTCCATAACCAACCGAGTAACTATCGCTTCGACTCCCAGCCGAAAACAGCAACAGCCGACTCCCCGTCGACTCATCGACTCCCAGTCGACGCATATACTCATCGACTCTCAGTCGAACTCGATACTCTTCGACTCTCAGTCGAACTCGATACTCTTCGACTCCCAGTCGAACTCTATACTCATCGACTCCCAGTCGAACTCTATACTCATCGACTCCCAGTCGAACTCTAACTCATCGACTCCCAGTCGACAATAATACAGACAAAAAAAAGAACAATAAATATGATAAAAAAATGACATCGCTCATTTATTTTAACTTCCTTAACTTACATATTTTCTTCGTCCAGCCTCGGTATCGTTATCTTCTAGTCCATCGTCAAAATTAAGTGAATCTAAATCACACCACGGCTTCATCCTGTCTGCCGATTGGACAGACTCGTATGATTTCCTGGAAACTTGTAGTTCTTCGGTATCCGTAACTACGTACCGATCGTTGGGAAGAGCCTTTTTCACCAGATAAGGCCCTTTGAATCTTGGTTGAACTTTACGGGGTTGTCCGGTAGATGTAGGCTCGTGTCGAATGAGAACTAAATCGCCTTCCTTATATTGATGCGGGCCTTTATGTGTTGAATTAAACTTCTCCGCCTGAGCTGCTTGCTTTTCCTTGATTCTGTTCAAAACATTTTCCTTGAGTTCAGAGAGGGGAATTACGTCTTCCTCTTCTGTTTCGATGGTATCGTGAAGAGCTAAGAGTAGCTTATTCTACAGTATATCTCTTGGTTGATACGTTAAAATTAGTTTGTTGGGTGTTTCCAAAGTCGTAGAATTCTTCAGACTATTAAGAGACCACTGTATCGGCCTTATGCTCTTGTCCCAGTCCTTACCATCGGCATCTTGAGTCATTGTTGCTATCGCGGCTTTTTGTCGTTCTAAAATACCGCTCTATCTGTCCGTTTGCCCTTAGAGTTTTTATCGCAGTGAGTACATGTTTTATGGAGTTTTCATTGCAAAACCTCTCGAACTCTCTTGATGTGAACGCTGTTCCCCTGTCGGTGATGATCCGTGACGGCATTCCGAAATATTGAGTTACATCTTCTAGTAATTTAATGACACCTTTGCTAGTTGTTGTCTTCACAAGTCTTAAAAACACATATTTAGTGAAGGCATCCACAATGCCAATTAAGTGAGTATTTCCGCTTTTGCTCCTTGGATATGGCCCCAAATGGTCGAGGTGCACCGTATGAAATGGTATCGGCTGTCTTTCTGGAAGATGAATCTGATACCTGGTTTCGTCAACTCCACGTTTATTGTAGAGACAATCCACACACGAGTTCACATACTTTCTCACAACTGCTTTCTTGCTGGGAAACCAAACATACTTCCTTAAGGTCTCAAGAGTTCTCTCTAATGCAGGATGCCCCATTTCATCGTGAGCATATCTTATAACTCGCCATTTGGTTCCAGTCGGTATAACAAACCGATTTCCATTAGTGGTCTTCTTGAAAATCCTTCCATTTTCCAGAATATAACTTCCTATTATTCCATCCTTTTCCTTATGATTGGTTATATCACCCGTCAAAACCTTCCGAATTTCCATTAGTCTAGCATCTTGTTTTTGTAGCACTGCCAACCAATCTTCGTCCATAACTCCGATAGTAAGCACTTTATCTGTAACATTTTCTATTTCTCGCCCTGTATCTACTGGACAACGGCTTAATGCATCCGCATGACAGATTTTATTTGCTGGCCGGAAAACTTGCTCAAAGTCGAATTCCGATATCTTAAGCCACCACCTGGCGATCCTAGGCACTAGATCTTTCTTTTCTTGCGTTTGACGGTGGGAATTACAATCGGTTACCACCTTAAATCTCCTGTGAAGAAGGTAATGCTTGAAGCGCTCTAACGATTCGACGACAGCTAAAGCTTCCAACTCGTAGCTGTGATATTTTGATTCCGTTGATATTGTTGCACGGCTGAAGTAGGATACTGGCCTTAGGTCTCCACCTTTTTCTTGCATAAGAATTCCGGCGCTCCCGTGAGAGCTAGCATCTGTGTGCACTTCCTGTTTGGCGCCTTCATTGTAAAGAGCCAGTATAGGTCCTTGACTTAGCAGTTCTCTTAGACGATTAAAAGCAGTCTCTGTGTCCTCGCTCCATTTAAACTCGACATCTTTTCGGAGAAGCTGAGTTAGTGGTTGTGCAATGTCTGAAAAATCTCGTATAAAACGTCGAAAGTATCCAGTTAGTCCAAGAAATTGTCTAACCTCACGCACGTTTTCAGGTCGTTTGTACTCCTTTACTCCTTTAATTTTATTTATTCTCGGTTTAATGCCCTCCGCGGAGATCTCATGGCCTAAGAATTCAATTTCCTTTTGGAAAAAAGTACACTTCGCTAGGTTTAGTGTCAAGCCCGCCTTTCGTATTTCCGTTAGAAATTCTGTTAGAGTTTCCAAATTTTCTGCTATGGTTACGGATGGAATCAAAATATCATCCATGTAAATAATAATTTTATTTCTATCAATTGGTTGGATAACTTTTGCCATAAGTTTCATAAATGTTGCAGGTGAATTCGTGAGTCCAAAAGGAACTCTTTTGAACTCGAAATGTCCTTCAGGTGTAATAAATGCTGCTAAATGCTGACTCTCTTTTTCTATAGGCACCTGGTGATATCCGCTCAAGAGATCTAATGTGGTGACTATCCGTTTGTTTGCAAGCGAGTTTAGAGTTTCCTCAATATTCGGAACGGGGAATGTTTCTCGTTTTGTGACGGAATTCAATCTTCTATAATCCACACACATTCGATATTTCCCATCCCTCTTGGGTACTAACAAAACGGGGCTGGCGTATTCTGAAGAAGATTGTTGAATTATGTCTTGTTCCAGCGTTTTGTCGATACTTTTCCTTAGAACGGACTTAAGTCCATAAGCGACTTTATACGGATGATATCTGATCACTGTATTGTCTTTTAATTCTATTTTTAACTGCACTAAATCTGTCTTTCCTAGTTCTCTAAAGTTTTTTGCGAAACAGTCGCGAAAGCTGCTAATTGAATTTAATAATAAAGTTTTTTTCATTTTTATTTATACCGCTACCAAATGAAATATCTTCTTCTTGCAATATCGCCTTCTCACATACATCGCGTTTGTTCGTATTTACATCCTCGTTGCCTTTAATGCTGGTAATCTCAAAAGTCCCCCAACGTTTGATGATTTGAATATCGGGTCGATTCATAAAATTTTGTCCTATTATCATGGGAACTGTCTGCGCACTATTATCTACTACCATAATGTCATAATAACAATTAAGTTCACCCACTCTTACCGATTTTGCTATTTTCCCCAGGACACTCGTCTGCTTTCCCACAAATCCAATAAGCTTAAAGTCACTGATTTCCATTTTCCAGCCATTTTCAATTAAAATCTTTTCTTTTAATGTGCTGCATTCACTCTTCAAGTCGAAGAAAGCCACCAGCGATTTCCCATCAATTATTACTGTTTTATGAAACTCATCTCTAACTGCATAATCTTTTTCGTTGTTCGTATTTAATTGTCAAACAATTTTCATTGGACAGTCTCTTGCTATGTGCCCAATTTTATTGCAGCGAAAACATTTCTTTGTTCCGCTTTCATTCGTACAGCTCCTAGAAAAATGTGCTGTTTCGTTACATTTAAAGCATCTGCCAAATCCTTTCCTTGTTAAGCCTCCTCTTTCTTCCTTTTGGCTCGTACCTGCAAATTTCCCTTTAGAAATCCAATGATCTTCTCGTCTGGTATTTTTTTGTACATCATTATATGGCTTATATTTATGACTGCTATGCCCAGAATAATTTTTACGTCTCTCATACCTCGGTTCGGTCAAGCTGCGACGACTGTATCCTTGTTTTTGAATTTCTTCGAAATTCTTAATTTGAATTAATAATTCAGGAATTCTGGTGCACTGGGACGCTGTTAAGACGTTTATTAAACTCTGGTCGGACAGACCTGAAATTAGGTATCTAATCGTTGAAGATTCGTCGAGATTTATTTTTTTTTTGCCATCGCAACTACGTGGTACAGATAATCTTCTATAGGTTCTCCTGGAATTCTTTTTCTCTCCATAATTTCGACGAGAACAGAGGCACTATCTTGCCCACTAGGGAAACTCGTTAAGAACTCTTCTTTGAATTCCTCAAATGTTTTAATTGAGTCCTGTTTAGACTGGTACCAGTAATTCGCTGAACCACTTAAACGTAAAGTAGCGTAAAATAAGGTACTCCGATCGTCCCATCCATAAACATTTTGTAGACCTTCAACAGATCGGATCCAATTTTCTGCATTTATCCTCTTATTAGCTGGATTAAATCTTTCAATTAGTTTACTTACTTCACTAATTCCTATTTTAAACTGATCGTGTGATGTAATGTTACTCACAGGATTTCCTAACGCGACGACTTGTTCAGATACGTTGCTTGAGCTTGATAAACGGCTCTCATGTTCATATAACTCCTTTTCACGTCTTAATAGTGCATTTTCCCACCTCAATAACTCAATTTCAGACATTGGACCTACCTTTGCTGCACCTTCTTCGTCTCCACCTAGCTGTACCACCGCTTGGGTATCATTTTCATCTTCGTTGGTGCTCATTTTCTTTCTCTGTTTATTTCACTTATCACTCTCACTGGTAATCCTCTGTTTGTTACTCTTCTTTTAACACTGAACACTGTGTTTATTTCACAACACTTAATTTTGCTTTTAGATCCATATGTGTCTATCACTCACTTCACTTTTCCCACAACACAAGTATTACAAAACAACATAAAATTAATTAATTAAAATTCGTGATGATCAACCCCACACTTGAAAATATTAAATCGCGTTTTCAAATACAAGAAATTATCTTGATTTAGTCAACCCGTAACCATGCCCGACAGTAAACTGATCTTGCTACTCAAGGATGTTTCTCTTGCAGCCTAAAACTCACCTTACCTTCACACAACAAATGCACTTAGTCTAATCCTAATTGCCGGTAATAAACCTACTCAAGCAACATTCATACTGTTCCGAGAATATTTCCTTTCATCTCTTGAGGTGCCGATACACTTACCCATAGTTACGGGAATACGAGATTTCTTGTCTTAATTACCTTCGACGCCAGGCAGGGCTTTTACCTGAAAATGCGTCCTATACCAGAATCTTGAACTATTCAAATTAAGAAATTAATTGTTGCTTTTATAAAATCGAAATGTGTTCGTTTATAATAGATAAAGATTGTTTTGACAATTTTCCGTTTGGCTGAAAATCAATGCCGTAAATTGTTGAATTTACATCAGTTTTAGTTGATTTGACAATCTTTTTCTCTGAGTGTAAACCACAGGAAACTTCGCGACGAAGTTTCAGACTAGACAGACGAAGCAGTTTACATCTCACAGTATATGATGGTAAGTTGTCATTTTGGTAATTTATTTTCCGTAGAACAAATCTAGTAAATGCCTTTTGAATGGATTCAATACGATCAATATGTACGTTATAATATGGACACCAAACAATGGATGCATATTCAAGAATGGATCTCACGATCGAAAAGTATAATGTCTTGAAGGTCTGAATGTCATGAAAGTCTTTGGAGTTCCGCTTAAGGAAACCTAAACAACGTCTTGATTTAATGATAAAAGTGTTAATGTGAGGGCGGGGTAAACGCCAATTTAGTGTCAAAAATAACACCTAAGTCCTTGATATCATTTTTTCGAGAAACTATATCATGATTAATTTTATAATCAAACAAGAAAGGACAAGAGATGCGATGAAAAGTAACAATTTTACATTTTGATATGTTAAGATATAACTTATTTTTAGAGCACCAATCAGAAAGTATATTGAGATCATTCTGCAGTAGTAAGCAATCGCTTAGAGAGTTTATTCTAACGAATAGTTTTAAACCATCCGCAAATATTAGGCATTTGGCAAGAACAAAGCAAGTTGCTATATCATTAATGAAAAGCAGAAACAATAGAGGACCTAAGTGACTACCCTGAGGAACTCCCGAGGTGACCGTTATTACATCAGATATAATATTGCCAATCCTTACATATTGTTTGCGGTTATATAAATAGGCCACAATCCAGCTTAAAAAGAGGAGTGGAAGCCTACATTTTTCAATTTATGAATGATAAGAGGAATGCTGATCTTATCAAATGCTTTCGAGAAATCTGTGTAAATAGTATCCACTTGAACTCGATCTTCAAAAGCACTTAAGGTATAGTTCGAAAATAATGTAAGATTAGTTACACATGTCCTCCCCGTAATAGAGCCATGTTGCTCAGGGACAATATATTCCTTAACTAGAGAGCTGAGCTTAGAGTTACCAATATAATCTAGTCGGGGACAAGGTGAGCATAAGGCGCTTAATTACGTTAACGCCACATCAGGGGAGGAATTTTCCCAAGACCGTCCGTACGTGATGAAGAGTCACATCCTGCCCGAGGTGTTCCAGCACAGGCAGCTGGTAGGCATCCCCTGAGGTGCCTGACTGGATACGGCGGATCTAGAGAGGAAAACTCGATAAAACCCGCAATCCCAGGTATAAACAATCGTGCCTATGGGATGAATGGCACTGCGTGAGTGTGTCTTATCACGATGGACTCCGGATACCAGGCGACCCCCGGTTTCAACCCTAGCCTTATTTCGGCATGCCGCCTTTGCTGAGACTGACCAACCTTTCCGAGCATACTCGTGGGAACAAAATTGAAAATCCCGTAAATTCTGAGGGAGGTGCACCTCTAAATGTACCAAAAACCCAATCCGGGGTTCTTAGCGATCCCTACAACATCCAGCAGTTTACAAGTCCTTCATCTGATGATGATGTGATGGATACAGTCCCCCTAGTCGAGGAGGACCTTCTTAGATCTCCAGAACATAGCCAGCAGGACAGCGGGAACACTGAAGTTCCCATTTGCAAAGAGCGCAAGCCAAAGCTCTCTGGCGCGGCCAAAAAAAGGTTTAAATGGCTTTTAAAACACGGTCACACAGAAGCAGAGGCTAGAGGGATTGCTGCACTTCAGATAGATCAGCGGAATGAGGAGACTCTAAAAAAACGGACTCGCTCTGATGACTCTTCTCCTAAAGTGGAGCAACCTAGTGGTAAACGCAGCAAGGCAGCAACGGAGAATCCTTCAAAGAAGCACGTCTCCCTTCCTTCGCGTAAGCAGCCTTCCTATAAGGAGGTTGCAGAGAGCGTTCGGGTGGGTAATCTTCCCGTCGGTTATCCTGAGGTGGTACTCAACGCGGATCAACTGAAGTCCATACAGGGTGCTATCCCGAGAGAAATCGCGGCAAGAAAGCAAAGCCCCCTAAAACCAAGATTACTGGCCTCCACATTTAGACCAGGGTGGCTGGTTCTTAACTGCGCCAATCAAGACACCGTGACGTGGCTGAAAGGTGTAGTTGCGGAGCTAAAGCCCTGGGAAGGAGCCAATCTTGTGATGGTCGAGGAAAGTGAAATTCCTCGCCCACAAGTCCTTGTGGGATACTTTCCAAACAGCGCTGAGGACGGATTTGATTCTCGATTACATCGAGGGTCAGAACTCGGGGTTAAAATTGTCTGAATGGATAGTGTTGCGCAGGGTACAAAAACCCTCAGTTACAGAGCTGACTCTCTCCGTGGACCATGTGTCAATGAAAGAGCTAAAGAAGGCTCAATTCGTAATTGGGTATAAATTCGGGTCTGTCCAACTAAGACCCAAGGGTGGAACAGTAAAGACTGTGTCGGAGGCTGGGGATGGCCCAAGTCAGATTAAAACTCTGGCTGACGATCCTCAGCCTTCGACATCAGGAGTCAGCAGGCCTAAACTTTTGGTCAAGGTAAAGGCGGGCCCTGGCAAAGCAGTTGGAACTGCAAAGCCAAAGTCGAAGACTTCCGAAAAGAAGTCTATAGAGACTAACAAGAAGCCCCCTCCTGTCCATGCCAAACCGGGCAAAAACAAAGGTCCTAAAGGATCCACCACCAAGGCTGACAGCGGCCATAAAAAGCCATCTTAGTCATGGCCAATGATCACTTAAGCTGCCTTCAGATAAATCTCCATCATGCTAAAGCGGCATCAGACGCACTTAGCAGGAGATTTATCTAGGAGAAACTTAGTCTGGCGCTCATTCAGGAGCCCTGGGTACATCAAGGCCACATCAAAGGACTTCCCACAAAATCATGTAAGTTAATATATAGTAATGAACATGAATAGCCTAGGGCAGCACTACTGCTCAACACTAAATTAAGCTTTATTCCTATTTCACAGTTCATCTCGAGGGACGTGGTTACAGCAGTTGTCGAGGTACCAACTTCAGGAGGTAGCCACGAGGTAGTAGTTACTTCAGCCTACTTTCCCGGAGAACCGGATTCATTACCTCCCCGAGAGGTAAAACGGCTCATCAACTACTGCAAACGCAGAGGAAAGCTCTTCATCATTGGATGCGATGCAAATGCACATCATACGCTATGGGGCAGCAGGGATGCCGATGCCAGGGGTACCTCTACGATTTTATATTGTCTAACAATTTAGAGATACTAAATCGAGGTAATAAGCCAATCTTTATGAACATCATTAGACAACAGATCTTGGACCTAACACTTGCCAGTATGTTCATAAGTACAAAAATAAGCAGGTGGAATGTATCGAACGAGATTTCCATGTCAGATCACAGACACATCAGGTTCGATATAGATGCCGCACTCAACACATGTCAGGAGTACCGAATCCCTAAATTAACTAACTGGGAACTCTATCGATAACACCTTAAGGCTGTAGTTTACTCTACCGGCGATAGCATTAGCACGACTGAGGAGCTAGACTCAGCCACTACGCAGCTTCAAACGGCTGTAATGACTTCATTCGAACACAGTTGCCCTCTGAAGCAAAACACTTGCAATCGGCAGGTACCATGGCGGAATAGGGAACTGAGTCTAAAAAGAAAAGAAGTCAGTAAACTAATCAACAGAGCTAAACTCTCTGGCATCTGGGGGGAATATAAAAAGGCTCTAACGGAATATAACACGGAATTATCCAAAAGCAGAGCCTGGCGGACCTTCTGCGATGGCATAGATCAGCCCGCAGCTATCAGGCTCCATAAGGTACTTTCGAAGGATCACACGAATGGTATAGGCACACTTCAAAAAGAAGATGGGAACTACACCGAGAGTTGCGAGGAAAGAGTCGGGCTCTTATTAGAAACTCACTTTCCCGACTCTCTCACTCCCGATCAAGGAATAGTAGCTCTAGACCCGATTGAGGTGGACAAGTACGTAGTCTCTAACAGGAGCAAAAGCCTTGCGGGAAAAATCTTCACTCCTAACAAGGTTAGATGGGCCATTGGCACATTTAAGCCCTTTAAATCTGCTGGAGAAGACGGAATTTTTCCCGCCTTACTACAAGAAGGTGTCGAAGAAATACTCTTTCCACTACACAAAATTTTTCGAGTAATGTTACGCTCTAGGGTACGTTCCCCAATGTTGGAGAGATGTCAGGATGGTATTTATACCTAAAGCAGGAAAAAGAGCTAGTTCTCTAGCTAAATCGTTCCGACCCATCAGCCTCTCCTCATTCCTGCTTAAGTCCATGGAAGAATTCCTAGACCTACACATTCGAAGTGAAATTCTGATTAAATCACCACTTCATTCTAAGCAGTTCGCTTATCAAGCTGGCAAGTCTCCTGAGACTGCCATTCACACATTCGTCAAAGACCTCGAAAAAGCGCTCGAAGCAAAAGAGGTGGCTTTATGTGCATTTGCGGACATAGAAGGAGCCTTTGATAATACCTCCTTCGATGCAATCAGCTGCCGAGGATAAAGGCTTTGAGCCCTCCACGGTAAACTGGATAGACTCCATGCTTAGAAGCAGGAGGATAACCACATCTCTAGGGAACTGCTAAGTCACGATCACCGCAGCAAAAGGCTGCCCACAAGGAGGAGTTCTCTCTCCACTCTTATGCTCGATCGTGATTGATGATCTGCTGGAGAAGTTGACCAGTTCGGGTTTTAATGTTCAAGGCTACGCGGATGACCTAGTAGTTACAATACGGGGCAAGCATGATCAAGTCATATCCGACCTCATGCAAATAGCCCTCTCCAAAGTCCGCACGTGGTACCTAAACAAAGGCCTTAGCATAAACCCCAACAAAACGGTTATCGTTCCATTCACAACAAGATCGAAGCTTTCACTAACGGCCCCCCTTCTTGACAATACGGAATTGATATTTTCAGACGAAGTCAAATATCTGGGGATAACCCTAGATAAGAAACTTACCTGGAATTCGCATCTGTCCAGAGTGACGGATAGAGCGATGCGATCTCTCTACACGTGTCGTCGCTTCATTGGCAGAACATGGGGTCTGAAGCCAAAAATTATGTATTGGACGTACACCACGGTTGTTAGACCCATGGTCACCTATGCGGCCCTCGCATGCTGGCCAAAAACTAATCAATAGACGGCTGAGGCGCTGCTTCAAAAAACCCAGCGGCTTGCCTGTCTAGGAATAACTGATGCAATGAGAACCTGTCCTACAGCAGCCATGGAAGCCTTATTAAACCTTGCACCCCTGCATTTGCAGGTGAAAAAGGAAGCGATCTCCAGTGCTATTAGAGTATAAACGGAGAAACAGTTAAAGCCAGGCGATCTGGTTGGTCATTTAAGTATCTTAAAACAGATATGCTTCGAGCAAGTGACGACAATATCTGATATAATCACACCCAGAGTGGATTTTGTAAGACCATAACAAGTGGTTCTTGGAGACCGACAGCAATGGCGCTCCACTAAACCGTCCTTCCAACAAGGATCGATGGTGTGGTATACAGACGGCTCAAAAACAAACAGTGGAGTCGGATCGGGGGTATACGGCCCAAATGCCATATATCAAAGGCTCTAGGCTCTACCCCTACCGTATTCCAAGCCGAGGTATTGGCCATAGAAGAATGTGCCAATACCTGCATTATAAAAGCCATAAATGGCTCAACCATTAATATTCTCTCTGACAGTCAAGCTGCCCTCAAGGCCTTAAAGTCCTACACTGTCAAGTCAGTGATAGTCTGGGAATGTCTACAAACCCTCAGAAATCTATCAAGGAGAAACAAAGTTATCCTCATGTGGGTACCTGAACATGAGGGCCACAAAGGCAATGAAATTGCGGATGGCCTAGCCAAAAGAGGAGCGGAAACTCAGTTTGTCGGACCAGAGCCATTTTGTGGCACATCAAAGTGGCACCTCAGAGCTACCCTAAATAACTGTGAGAATAAACAAAAATCCCTGTATTGGGAAAGGCTACAAGGGCTTCGTCAGGCAAAAAAGATTATCGACTGGCGGAAAAACAAAAGAACTCCTACTCCTTAGAAGAACAGAGCTCAAAATGATCACTGAGCTCTTCTCAGGTCATTGCCCCTTGAGGTATCACCTAAACAAGCTGGGTTTGGCTGAGACTTCATCCTGCCGCTTCTGTCAGGATGCTCACGAAACCTCGGAGCACTTGCTCTGCCATTGCGAAGCATTGGCCAGGCGGAGATTACTCCACCTTGAACATGCTTTTCCTCCACCAAGTTACGTATGGAACCTTAAGCCCAGAATGGTTCTAGAATGTATTAACAGTCTAAACCTATAATTGGAGCAAATTCAACGAGGACTCACAATAGATCTTTCAGGTCGCAGTGATTGCGAGGCTAACGCCTATGCACCCATTCACAAATCTAATCTAATCTAATATAATCTAGTAATTTAGGTACGACTTTCATAACAGAGACTGGTCTGTAATTCTCTATAGTGCTTTTAGAACCTGCTTTAAATATAGGTGTAATTAATGAAATTTTCCACTCATCAAGAAAGTACCGGTACTTAAGGATAGGTTAAAAATTTTGCATAAAGGATCGGCCAAAAAACAGCGCAATCAGGAGTCAGCAGGCCTAAACTTTTGGTCAAGGTAAAGGCGGGCCCTGGCAAAGCAGTTGGAACTGCAAAGCCAAAGTCGAAGACTTCCGAAAAGAAGTCTATAGAGACTAACAAGAAGCCCCCTCCTGTCCATGCCAAACCGGGCAAAAACAAAGGTCCTAAAGGATCCACCACCAAGGCTGACAGCGGCCATAAAAAGCCATCTTAGTCATGGCCAATGATCACTTAAGCTGCCTTCAGATAAATCTCCATCATGCTAAAGCGGCATCAGACGCACTTAGCAGGAGATTTATCTAGGAGAAACTTAGTCTGGCGCTCATTCAGGAGCCCTGGGTACATCAAGGCCACATCAAAGGACTTCCCACAAAATCATGTAAGTTAATATATAGTAATGAACATGAATAGCCTAGGGCAGCACTACTGCTCAACACTAAATTAAGCTTTATTCCTATTTCACAGTTCATCTCGAGGGACGTGGTTACAGCAGTTGTCGAGGTACCAACTTCAGGAGGTAGCCACGAGGTAGTAGTTACTTCAGCCTACTTTCCCGGAGAACCGGATTCATTACCTCCCCGAGAGGTAAAACGGCTCATCAACTACTGCAAACGCAGAGGAAAGCTCTTCATCATTGGATGCGATGCAAATGCACATCATACGCTATGGGGCAGCAGGGATGCCGATGCCAGGGGTACCTCTACGATTTTATATTGTCTAACAATTTAGAGATACTAAATCGAGGTAATAAGCCAATCTTTATGAACATCATTAGACAACAGATCTTGGACCTAACACTTGCCAGTATGTTCATAAGTACAAAAATAAGCAGGTGGAATGTATCGAACGAGATTTCCATGTCAGATCACAGACACATCAGGTTCGATATAGATGCCGCACTCAACACATGTCAGGAGTACCGAATCCCTAAATTAACTAACTGGGAACTCTATCGATAACACCTTAAGGCTGTAGTTTACTCTACCGGCGATAGCATTAGCACGACTGAGGAGCTAGACTCAGCCACTACGCAGCTTCAAACGGCTGTAATGACTTCATTCGAACACAGTTGCCCTCTGAAGCAAAACACTTGCAATCGGCAGGTACCATGGCGGAATAGGGAACTGAGTCTAAAAAGAAAAGAAGTCAGTAAACTAATCAACAGAGCTAAACTCTCTGGCATCTGGGGGGAATATAAAAAGGCTCTAACGGAATATAACACGGAATTATCCAAAAGCAGAGCCTGGCGGACCTTCTGCGATGGCATAGATCAGCCCGCAGCTATCAGGCTCCATAAGGTACTTTCGAAGGATCACACGAATGGTATAGGCACACTTCAAAAAGAAGATGGGAACTACACCGAGAGTTGCGAGGAAAGAGTCGGGCTCTTATTAGAAACTCACTTTCCCGACTCTCTCACTCCCGATCAAGGAATAGTAGCTCTAGACCCGATTGAGGTGGACAAGTACGTAGTCTCTAACAGGAGCAAAAGCCTTGCGGGAAAAATCTTCACTCCTAACAAGGTTAGATGGGCCATTGGCACATTTAAGCCCTTTAAATCTGCTGGAGAAGACGGAATTTTTCCCGCCTTACTACAGGAAGGTGTCGAAGAAATACTCTTTCCACTACACAAAATTTTTCGAGTAATGTTACGCTCTAGGGTACGTTCCCCAATGTTGGAGAGATGTCAGGATGGTATTTATACCTAAAGCAGGAAAAAGAGCTAGTTCTCTAGCTAAATCGTTCCGACCCATCAGCCTCTCCTCATTCCTGCTTAAGTCCATGGAAGAATTCCTAGACCTACACATTCGAAGTGAAATTCTGATTAAATCACCACTTCATTCTAAGCAGTTCGCTTATCAAGCTGGCAAGTCTCCTGAGACTGCCATTCACACATTCGTCAAAGACCTCGAAAAAGCGCTCGAAGCAAAAGAGGTGGCTTTATGTGCATTTGCGGACATAGAAGGAGCCTTTGATAATACCTCCTTCGATGCAATCAGCTGCCGAGGATAAAGGCTTTGAGCCCTCCACGGTAAACTGGATAGACTCCATGCTTAGAAGCAGGAGGATAACCACATCTCTAGGGAACTGCTAAGTCACGATCACCGCAGCAAAAGGCTGCCCACAAGGAGGAGTTCTCTCTCCACTCTTATGCTCGATCGTGATTGATGATCTGCTGGAGAAGTTGACCAGTTCGGGTTTTAATGTTCAAGGCTACGCGGATGACCTAGTAGTTACAATACGGGGCAAGCATGATCAAGTCATATCCGACCTCATGCAAATAGCCCTCTCCAAAGTCCGCACGTGGTACCTAAACAAAGGCCTTAGCATAAACCCCAACAAAACGGTTATCGTTCCATTCACAACAAGATCGAAGCTTTCACTAACGGCTCCCCTTCTTGACAATACGGAATTGATATTTTCAGACGAAGTCAAATATCTGGGGATAACCCTAGATAAGAAACTTACCTGGAATTCGCATCTGTCCAGAGTGACGGATAGAGCGATGCGATCTCTCTACACGTGTCGTCGCTTCATTGGCAGAACATGGGGTCTGAAGCCAAAAATTATGTATTGGACGTACACCACGGTTGTTAGACCCATGGTCACCTATGCGGCCCTCGCATGCTGGCCAAAAACTAATCAATAGACGGCTGAGGCGCTGCTTCAAAAAACCCAGCGGCTTGCCTGTCTAGGAATAACTGATGCAATGAGAACCTGTCCTACAGCAGCCATGGAAGCCTTATTAAACCTTGCACCCCTGCATTTGCAGGTGAAAAAGGAAGCGATCTCCAGTGCTATTAGAGTATAAACGGAGAAACAGTTAAAGCCAGGCGATCTGGTTGGTCATTTAAGTATCTTAAAACAGATATGCTTCGAGCAAGTGACGACAATATCTGATATAATCACACCCAGAGTGGATTTTGTAAGACCATAACAAGTGGTTCTTGGAGACCGACAGCAATGGCGCCCCACTAAACCGTCCTTCCAACAAGGATCGATGGTGTGGTATACAGACGGCTCAAAAACAAACAGTGGAGTCGGATCGGGGGTATACGGCCCAAATGCCATATATCAAAGGCTCTAGGCTCTACCCCTACCGTATTCCAAGCCGAGGTATTGGCCATAGAAGAATGTGCCAATACCTGCATTATAAAAGCCATAAATGGCTCAACCATTAATATTCTCTCTGACAGTCAAGCTGCCCTCAAGGCCTTAAAGTCCTACACTGTCAAGTCAGTGATAGTCTGGGAATGTCTACAAACCCTCAGAAATCTATCAAGGAGAAACAAAGTTATCCTCATGTGGGTACCTGAACATGAGGGCCACAAAGGCAATGAAATTGCGGATGGCCTAGCCAAAAGAGGAGCGGAAACTCAGTTTGTCGGACCAGAGCCATTTTGTGGCACATCAAAGTGGCACCTCAGAGCTACCCTAAATAACTGTGAGAATAAACAAAAATCCCTGTATTGGGAAAGGCTACAAGGGCTTCGTCAGGCAAAAAAGATTATCGACTGGCGGAAAAACAAAAGAACTCCTACTCCTTAGAAGAACAGAGCTCAAAATGATCACTGAGCTCTTCTCAGGTCATTGCCCCTTGAGGTATCACCTAAACAAGCTGGGTTTGGCTGAGACTTCATCCTGCCGCTTCTGTCAGGATGCTCACGAAACCTCGGAGCACTTGCTCTGCCATTGCGAAGCATTGGCCAGGCGGAGATTACTCCACCTTGAACATGCTTTTCCTCCACCAAGTTACGTATGGAACCTTAAGCCCAGAATGGTTCTAGAATGTATTAACAGTCTAAACCTATAATTGGAGCAAATTCAACGAGGACTCACAATAGATCTTTCAGGTCGCAGTGATTGCGAGGCTAACGCCTATGCACCCATTCACAAATCTAATCTAATCTAATATAATCTAGTAATTTAGGTACGACTTTCATAACAGAGACTGGTCTGTAATTCTCTATAGTGCTTTTAGAACCTGCTTTAAATATAGGTGTAATTAATGAAATTTTCCACTCATCAAGAAAGTACCGGTACTTAAGGATAGGTTAAAATTTTGCATAAAGGATCGGCCAAAAAACAGCGCAATCAGGAGTCAGCAGGCCTAAACTTTTGGTCAAGGTAAAGGCGGGCCCTGGCAAAGCAGTTGGAACTGCAAAGCCAAAGTCGAAGACTTCCGAAAAGAAGTCTATAGAGACTAACAAGAAGCCCCCTCCTGTCCATGCCAAACCGGGCAAAAACAAAGGTCCTAAAGGATCCACCACCAAGGCTGACAGCGGCCATAAAAAGCCATCTTAGTCATGGCCAATGATCACTTAAGCTGCCTTCAGATAAATCTCCATCATGCTAAAGCGGCATCAGACGCACTTAGCAGGAGATTTATCTAGGAGAAACTTAGTCTGGCGCTCATTCAGGAGCCCTGGGTACATCAAGGCCACATCAAAGGACTTCCCACAAAATCATGTAAGTTAATATATAGTAATGAACATGAATAGCCTAGGGCAGCACTACTGCTCAACACTAAATTAAGCTTTATTCCTATTTCACAGTTCATCTCGAGGGACGTGGTTACAGCAGTTGTCGAGGTACCAACTTCAGGAGGTAGCCACGAGGTAGTAGTTACTTCAGCCTACTTTCCGGAGAACCGGATTCATTACCTCCCCGAGAGGTAAAACGGCTCATCAACTACTGCAAACGCAGAGGAAAGCTCTTCATCATTGGATGCGATGCAAATGCACATCATACGCTATGGGGCAGCAGGGATGCCGATGCCAGGGGTACCTCTACGATTTTATATTGTCTAACAATTTAGAGATACTAAATCGAGGTAATAAGCCAATCTTTATGAACATCATTAGACAACAGATCTTGGACCTAACACTTGCCAGTATGTTCATAAGTACAAAAATAAGCAGGTGGAATGTATCGAACGAGATTTCCATGTCAGATCACAGACACATCAGGTTCGATATAGATGCCGCACTCAACACATGTCAGGAGTACCGAATCCCTAAATTAACTAACTGGGAACTCTATCGATAACACCTTAAGGCTGTAGTTTACTCTACCGGCGATAGCATTAGCACGACTGAGGAGCTAGACTCAGCCACTACGCAGCTTCAAACGGCTGTAATGACTTCATTCGAACACAGTTGCCCTCTGAAGCAAAACACTTGCAATCGGCAGGTACCATGGCGGAATAGGGAACTGAGTCTAAAAAGAAAAGATGTCAGTAAACTAATCAACAGAGCTAAACTCTCTGGCATCTGGGGGGAATATAAAAAGGCTCTAACGGAATATAACACGGAATTATCCAAAAGCAGAGCCTGGCGGACCTTCTGCGATGGCATAGATCAGCCCGCAGCTATCAGGCTCCATAAGGTACTTTCGAAGGATCACACGAATGGTATAGGCACACTTCAAAAAGAAGATGGGAACTACACCGAGAGTTGCGAGGAAAGAGTCGGGCTCTTATTAGAAACTCACTTTCCCGACTCTCTCACTCCCGATCAAGGAATAGTAGCTCTAGACCCGATTGAGGTGGACAAGTACGTAGTCTCTAATAGGAGCAAAAGCCTTGCGGGAAAAATCTTCACTCCTAACAAGGTTAGATGGGCCATTGGCACATTTAAGCCCTTTAAATCTGCTGGAGAAGACGGAATTTTTCCCGCCTTACTACAGGAAGGTGTCGAAGAAATACTCTTTCCACTACACAAAATTTTTCGAGTAATGTTACGCTCTAGGGTACGTTCCCCAATGTTGGAGAGATGTCAGGATGGTATTTATACCTAAAGCAGGAAAAAGAGCTAGTTCTCTAGCTAAATCGTTCCGACCCATCAGCCTCTCCTCATTCCTGCTTAAGTCCATGGAAGAATTCCTAGACCTACACATTCGAAGTGAAATTCTGATTAAATCACCACTTCATTCTAAGCAGTTCGCTTATCAAGCTGGCAAGTCTCCTGAGACTGCCATTCACACATTCGTCAAAGACCTCGAAAAAGCGCTCGAAGCAAAAGAGGTGGCTTTATGTGCATTTGCGGACATAGAAGGAGCCTTTGATAATACCTCCGTCGATGCAATCAGCTGCCGAGGATAAAGGCTTTGAGCCCTCCACGGTAAACTGGATAGACTCCATGCTTAGAAGCAGGAGGATAACCACATCTCTAGGGAACTGCTAAGTCACGATCACCGCTGCAAAAGGCTGCCCACAAGGAGGAGTTCTCTCTCCACTCTTATGCTCGATCGTGATTGATGATCTGCTGGAGAAGTTGACCAGTTCGGGTTTTAATGTTCAAGGCTACGCGGATAACCTATTAGTTACAATACGGGGCAAGCATGATCAAGTCATATCCGACCTCATGCAAATAGCCCTCTCCAAAGTCCGCACGTGGTACCTAAACAAAGGCCTTAGCATAAACCCCAACAAAACGGTTATCGTTCCATTCACAACAAGATCGAAGCTTTCACTAACGGCTCCCCTTCTTGACAATACGGAATTGATATTTTCAGACGAAGTCAAATATCTGGGGATAACCCTAGATAAGAAACTTACCTGGAATTCGCATCTGTCCAGAGTGACGGATAGAGCGATGCGATCTCTCTACACGTGTCGTCGCTTCATTGGCAGAACATGGGGTCTGAAGCCAAAAATTATGTATTGGACGTACACCACGGTTGTTAGACCCATGGTCACCTATGCGGCCCTCGCATGCTGGCCAAAAACTAATCAATAGACGGCTGAGGCGCTGCTTCAAAAAACCCAGCGGCTTGCCTGTCTAGGAATAACTGATGCAATGAGAACCTGTCCTACAGCAGCCATGGAAGCCTTATTAAACCTTGCACCCCTGCATTTGCAGGTGAAAAAGGAAGCGATCTCCAGTGCTATTAGAGTATAAACGGAGAAACAGTTAAAGCCAGGCGATCTGGTTGGTCATTTAAGTATCTTAAAACAGATATGCTTCGAGCAAGTGACGACAATATCTGATATAATCACACCCAGAGTGGATTTTGTAAGACCATAACAAGTGGTTCTTGGAGACCGACAGCAATGGCGCTCCACTAAACCGTCCTTCCAACAAGGATCGATGGTGTGGTATACAGACGGCTCAAAAACAAACAGTGGAGTCGGATCGGGGGTATACGGCCCAAATGCCATATATCAAAGGCTCTAGGCTCTACCCCCTACCGTATTCCAAGCCGAGGTATTGGCCATAGAAGAATGTGCCATTACCTGCATTATAAAAGCCATAAATGGCTCAACCATTAATATTCTCTCTGACAGTCAAGCTGCCCTCAAGGCCTTAAAGTCCTACACTGTCAAGTCAGTGATAGTCTGGGAATGTCTACAAACCCTCAGAAATCTATCAAGGAGAAACAAAGTTATTCTCATGTGGGTACCTGAACATGAGGGCCACAAAGGCAATGAAATTGCGGATGGCCTAGCCAAAAGAGGAGCGGAAACTCAGTTTGTCGGACCAGAGCCATTTTGTGGCACATCAAAGTGGCACCTCAGAGCTACCCTAAATAACTGTGAGAATAAACAAAAATCCCTGTATTGGGAAAGGCTACAAGGGCTTCGTCAGGCAAAAAAGATTATCGACTGGCGGAAAAACAAAAGAACTCCTACTCCTTAGAAGAACAGAGCTCAAAATGATCACTGAGCTCTTCTCAGGTCATTGCCCCTTGAGGTATCACCTAAACAAGCTGGGTTTGGCTGAGACTTCATCCTGCCGCTTCTGTCAGGATGCTCACGAAACCTCGGAGCACTTGCTCTGCCATTGCGAAGCATTGGCCAGGCGGAGATTACTCCACCTTGAACATGCTTTTCCTCCACCAAGTTACGTATGGAACCTTAAGCCCAGAATGGTTCTAGAATGTATTAACAGTCTAAACCTATAATTGGAGCAAATTCAACGAGGACTCACAATAGATCTTTCAGGTCGCAGTGATTGCGAGGCTAACGCCTATGCACCCATTCACAAATCTAATCTAATCTAATATAATCTAGTAATTTAGGTACGACTTTCATAACAGAGACTGGTCTGTAATTCTCTATAGTGCTTTTAGAACCTGCTTTAAATATAGGTGTAATTAATGAAATTTTCCACTCATCAAGAAAGTACCGGTACTTAAGGATAGGTTAAAAATTTTGCATAAAGGATCGGCCAAAAAACAGCGCAATTTCTTAGTAGCGAATGACATAACCCATCAGAATCTGGTCTTGTGATGGAATCGAGATCATTGAGACCCTTCAAGACATCATCAGCATTAATCGATAAATGACCAACATCCAACAGGGTATTCACTAAAAGATTCACTAAAAGATTCGTTACTATAAACAGATTTGATGTAATAGGCCAGAAGTTTGCAACTGGTGTGCAAATCGAACGACTTATTAGAACCGTAATTTAAAACCTTAGGAAAACAAGAAGTCGTATGCTTGGATTTAATAAAGGACCAAAAGGCCTTACTATTAGAGCTAAGGCTGTTTTCAATTGAACACACGTATTGACCATACAGATACCTATGTTGGACCTCGTATTCCTTTCTAAGTCTATGAAACAACGCCTCATTAGCGCTGCTGCCAGTAGCCCTATATTGCCTGTGTGCCTTTGTCTTAGCATTTTTCAATCTTAAAAGACCGTTTACAAACCATTTTGGGTATTTATTCCTACATTTAGATTTTTTAGCGACAAATTTATGTAGGACTTCATGGACAACGTCGAGAAATTTGTTGTATGCTCTCAGCAGATCACAATGTTCCAAAAAGGACCAATTTATGTTAGAGAAAAAGGTATTAAGATCTAAATAATTAACTTTGTTAAAATTAAATTCAATTTTGTCAGTAGAATTCTGTAAAGGAGCAAAATTATGAAATACTAAAACTAATGGCATTATGATGAAAATCAACTGGCGTCAACGGACTTTTAACCTCATTAATGTCTACAACTAAATCAGGGATAACAAATAACAGATCTAGAATTCTGCCAAAAATATTACTAATATTGTTTAATTGAATTAAATATAAGCCTAATAAATTATCTATGACAAAACTTTCAGCTTCAGAAGATACATTAATAGGTATTAGCATCGCGTCGTCATCATTCCAGGTCCAACGTAAATTACTTAGATTGAAGTCACCTATATAGCATAAGTGGTCGTCCTTGATATTATCAGATAAACTAGTAATATTGAGTATGTGCTCCTTGTAAACCTCAAGAAGATGGAGGAATATAACTGATGCATATATCCAAGAAATTAGTGGTATTGAAGTTACTCACGTGAACACAAAGTTGTTCAATGATTATCGACTCATTGGATAAGTGAATTTGTTCGCTAATCATGGAAGTACGTACTGCAATCATAACACCGCCTCCACGTGAAAAAGCAGATGCGAGAGGACAACGATCCTTCCTATAGATTGTATAGCAGCTTTCATCAACAATCTCACTATTTAAAATGCTATCATTCAACCAAGTTTCCGTGATGGCGATGATGTCAAAGTCATTTTCAATTACTGAGAGATAGAAATCTCTCATTTTCGTTCTTAAGCCACGAACATTTTGATAATAGCATCTCAACCGATTATCTTTATTATGAACGTTTAAAAAATTTATTGTAGAGAAGTCAACATTAGGAATGAAATCAGGCAATTCCGGGGAATCGGTTTCCATCGAATTATCAATTAAGACTGGATTTGAGGACGCTTCGAAACCAGCTCATTTTTTGATGATTTGATGAATCTTCTGACACATGTGCCGGATGGCCAGATGTCAGGTACAAGCAATCTAGATATGAAGTGCTCGGGTACTCCTAGTTTGAATGACACAGATCTGAATTTATTTAAGTCTGCATCTTTTTTCCATAATGGATGACATGTATTTTGGTTGCTTGAAACACTAATCAAATTGGCAACAAAATTTTTTATTTTATCAGGTGTAGCATCAGGACGTATATGTGATAGGTGCAAATGTCTGATATTGTTTATCGTAGAAAAGTCATTGACGACAGCAGCAGTGCCAACAATCTTTTTATTGTTATGGTGAGATCTTTTTGAACAGTAGTCCAATTGGAATTACGAATATCGGTGTCACTCGCATCAATATCCGCAGACGATATCTGCCTATGACTCAATTAAGTAACAGGCATTGTTACAGCTGTAGATATACCTGCAATACCGTAGAGGTTATTGCACTGATCAGACTTATCTGCAGCACCTGTTATAGCTGCAGGAATACAAGTGATAGCGTTGTGGTCATTGCACTGATCAGACTTATCTGCATCATCTGTACCAACTAGATCAATATGTAACGGTTGACCTGCACTCCCGACCATTCCATTAGATAAATTTCCTTTGGTTGATCATAGCTCATCAGTTTCAGACAATAACCCACTGATAGATGATACTGAACTGGCTCGATGACAAGCAGAAGCTATTGGTACTGTGGACGGATTGCGTTTAGATTTAGTAGTTGATTTTGGCTTGGATGATAGTACTACAGAGCGAGGGGCGCTATTGGCACATGTTATTGATTGATGTTGATCTTTTTTTTCTAATGAAGATCTTATAGCAGAAAGTTCCTTTGTCAATTCATTCTCCAGATTGATAAAAGCAACGGCAAAATCCGCTAAAGGGTGTGTATCTTTAACTAAATTTTTGTCGTTGAAACGTGAAGCGTGTTAATCAGATCTTTCGACAATCCCCCTACCACAAATAGATTGAGTGTCATAATGAGGTCATCGAATTCTTGCCTGAGTGCCTTTTATTTACCCATATAAACACATTGACGGTGACTTTGAAAGCTCACCGGCTAGAATTCGACTTACGGTACAGAGAAAACAAGGAGTGTGTTCAAGTTTTGGGTATAGCCCGCTATAGCCTGCTATCATTGTCTATTAATAAATAAGTCGCCCTTTGCTATCCGCACAGTAATAAACTTCTGAAATTTTGTTGGTTATTTGACGGCAAAAATTAAGCAAACAAACGGCAAGTTGCTTTGTCTTCACCTCCAGAGCACAAACCAATTTAGCTATAGCCCGCTGTAGCCAAAAGTTCAACACACTATAGGTATTCTAATTAAATGCGCTATGACGTCATTTACCCCGCTAATCTTCGATCTATGTACCCACCGTTTAAGGACGTGACCTTGGCCAGGGCTCTCAATAAAATGTTTTTGTATTATATTGTAATGTATATACATCTAGATAGAAAAGCCACAGATAGGAGAAGAGTATTGTATTCTCTTTACCGTGCCATTCTTACATTATACGTCATTCTGTCCTATAATGGTGGAACGTGGTTCGTAATGAGAATAACTTCAATTCTATTCAAACCTCGAAAAAACTAAAAACCGACTCTCACTACATAAAAAATATATAGAAAAGCAGACACCCAGCTCCACACTGGCAACACACTTGCTGGAGACGGGCCATATCTTCAACTTTGACCAGGCTGCCATCATTGGCAGAGAATAGAACAAACGAAAAAGAAAGACGAAATAAGCATGCCACATTTACATCAATAGAAAACACGTAGTTAATATTAGACTGGACACACACTGGACCACACAATATTAAGTAAAATAAAAAAACACACCCACACTCACCGAACAACATATCCAAACCATCCGATCCACAACAACATTATACATATAGCCCAACAGTCACAGCCACCTACAAACACTACACCTCATGGAACATAGCCATCAGAATCAGTGCTCTGATATTAGCTCATCACCTCACTCATCTGACATGTTTTGCATTCTCAAGTTTTTCTTTGTCTTGTAACTTTGTCGTGTAAAAAAATTTCAAAATTTATTAATTTTATAAGTTTTAATTCTAATTTGTTGTAACTGCCTCTTTCAATGTCGAATTTAATATTTGTTGTGTTTTCCGTCATTTATATATTGCGAAATGTAGTACTGCGTTCTTGAATTTTATATTCATAATGTATCATCACATGTAGACATATTTCAGGTAAACATGTGTGATATTTTACAATTTCTTTTCCACATATTCTCGTAACAACTGAAAAATATTTTTGAGGAATTATATATAAAAATTTTCACAGACCCTTAGAAAAGGACCCGGCACAACAATCGAAACGTCGGGCAAAGCTTATATATAAATAAATAAATACCTAAGCTCAACAAGTTGTTTTACCACCGACCGGAGATTCCCAAAAAGTTATCTCGTTTTGATTCTCTGTACCGTGAATTCGGTTTGGATGATAGTTAAATTTATTGACTACACATACATGCATAGATATAGTTAGGGGGTGTGTTATGCTATGCTATGCGATAAATAATCCCCCGTTTTTTTTTATGTTATTATATTATAGCTCAGGGGATACCCAATGATGCAAAGCACAGCATGGCAGGAAGGACATAGGGAAAGGAGTAGGAGATGTGAGGAAAGTGGTGGATGTGCCGATGTATGTCGTCCTTAGACTTCCGCAGATTGTATGCCGGAGGAAAAACAGAAGATGGTAAGCTGTTCCACATTCGCACTGTTCGGGATAAAAAAGCATCACCGAATTTTACTGTACGGCCGAAAGTAATTTGAAGGGTTAAAGGATGTGCGCGATTTACAGCGGGAGTATTGCGTGCAGGAATCATTCTACATGGGATTAGACTAGATATTTCATCAGAACATTGACCATGTATGTAGCGATAAAGGAGCGAAAGGCATCGAACATTGCAGCGGTGCTCGAGTGAGTCGATATGACAAGTTATTACCAAATCGCCAGTGAGCTTGAAGGCTCTGTGCGACCAGCCCCAGCCCATACATGGGAGTTGTATTCCATTCAAAGTATAATGTAGGACTTGTAGAGGAGCATTAGATTTCATGGTCTGAAATATTTCTTGCACTTTTTCAGAAATTCAGGATATTTCGATGCTTCTTTGGCAACAGAGAATATGTGATCTGTCCAGTTTAACTTACTGGAAATATTAATGCCAAGAATACTTAGTGACCATGAATCAGAACTTAATGCTCCATCAAAAGAAACGGGTGTGGTTAAGTGCGACATTCGCCCTGGAGTCCGCAAGAGTGTCAAACGAGTAAGCGAAATCAAGACCATTGTCATCTGAGAAACTATGGATGGGATTGAAAATGAGGGAAAGCAGGTCATTAACGAAAATTAAAAAGAGAGTTTGAGAGCTAACAGACCCTTGAGGCACACCACCATTTATGGGATGCGCTTCAGATGTAACGTCATCTAATACAACACGTAATAGAAGAGGATGAGATAGACCAAGTGCTTTAAGTTTGGCTAAAATGGCTGAATGCAAGGCTCTATCAAAGTCCTTTGAAATATCTAGGGAAACGAGTTTAGACTAACCAAAATTGTGAAGACTACGGTTCCAACGTTCCGTTAGAAAGGTCAGCAAGTCTCCAGATGAGCATCCAGCTCGGAAGCCCGAACGTTGATGAGATGATTAGTATCTAGATACTTCATTAATTTAGAGTTAATGATAGATTTTTGAAAGAATTGAAATGATCGCAGTTGGTCGATAATTTGACGGATCGCTACCCTCTCCTTTCTTGGGAATAGGCTGAGCGTGACCTAGTTTCCACGCAGCTGGAAATTTTCCTATCGAATAAGATAAGTAGAATAGTTTGCGCAGAGGTTAACCAAGCATGAGGCACAGCTTTTAATTAACAGGGGCTAAAAACCATCAGGACCTGCGGCTTTCGAGACGTCGATCCCCTTAACGACCCTGAACACATCTCTCGTACGGACGTGTATTGGCTCTTGTACACATCCACACGAGAGATGCAAAACAGGTGCTTGTGAGGTGGGTGGCAGCCGAGAATTTGAAACAAATCTAGCAGCTAAAATATTAGCTTTATCCAGGGAGTCAACAATCACTTCACCATTAAAAAGTAGTGAAGGTATTGTAATATTCTTATAAAAATGTTGTGGCTATTATAGTTGCCATATAACAACTATATATGCGTTGTATTTATATATATAAGCACGGTCACCATATGGTAGTAAATGAAGATGAAGAAAGCTCGTCGTTATGTATCGCCAAGATGACCGTAGAGAAGATAGGAGAAGCTTTGTAAAAAGCAGACCTACGGGCGCAGCTGTAAGCAGCAGATGTCCGTAAGTAGGTATGATGGGCGCAGCTGTAAACAGCAGATGCCAAGTGAAATAAAGAGACTACTTGTTGTTTGTGATTAACTAAATCAATTGATTGTTGAACTCACACTGTTCCCTTATTCGAGTATCGCTACTTAATTTATACAATCGTCAATTTGCTAGGCTAAACTAAATTAATATTAATGTACATTATACAGGTTAAAACTAAACCACTTATTTGCACTTATGTGCTTAACTCCGGCAGAAAGATGTGACGCAATATAATTGATCGGCATTACGCTGGTTGCAAAAAGGTAAACAAACGCAACAAAACAATTACAGTCACCTCTTAAGGTTGTGACATATATTTTGTTTAGCGTATGTTTTGCTTAATTGCCATTATGCAATCGATCACATTTATTGTGATTGATTAATTTTGGGTCGATTGAATATTGCAAGACTGCAGATTGTACATTCTTGTATTTTTAATTGATTTGGAAATTGTTGTGTAAATTCATATCACAGTATGGAGGAACTGGTGAAGTTGTTCCCGGTGGTTTTGACCAGGACCAGAAATCTTTACTACTTTGTAGCTTGCCAAGATTCCTTGTCTGATATTCCGGGCAAAAAGAAATTTTTCTCTCCAAATAATGAACTTTCAGGTATTCCGTGCAGTCTTGTAGACTTGTTTCAGCGAAAAGGAGACTCTTTCGCTTTTATAGTGTGGTTGCACTTATCGTCAAACCAAGAGCAATTTTGCTGTTGTTGAGATCTGCTGTATGAATGCGGAATGTATTCACGCATGCTAAGACTAAGTATGTTACTTAGTTCTAATGTGCATTCATCAACATCCGTCGAAACAAAACCGACCGAACCATCAATTTCTCTAACATACTGATTGAAACTATCCCAATCAGCCTTCTTATAGTGACAAAGAAGCCTACTTGTTGGTGGAGAAGTAAGGCGGCACAGGTTGAGGTGGTAAATGGAGCCGTCATTACACAATGGTCTGAATTACCGAGAAGGATACGGACTGAGATGGAATATTTGTCAGGATGAAAACATGTCGAGTAAATTAGCTTTATCTCAAGATGCATCAGGAATGCGCGTTGATGCATCCACTAGCTGTTGCAAATTAAACGATTCACAGAAGAGTTCAATGAAATAGCCATCAGTACTTGTGGTAGAAGAATGGCTGAGCCATGGGTATGTTATGAACATTGAAATCACCTGCGAGGAGGATTTCGGAAGAGAGGGAGACAGAAAGCAAATGATCAATATTGTTGGAGATATTGCCAAATACGGATACCGTGTCGTAATCAGACATATTTGGGATGCGATAAAAGAGACAGAAGTAGATGATGTGCTTGTGAAGTTTGAACCTAATCCAGATATAGCTAAACTCTGGATTGGCACAAAGAAAATCTTGAAGAATGGTAAAGGCTACATCATTCCGAATATAAACTGCTATCCCTCCATGCTGAGGACAAAGAGGCACGAAGCTGTAACCAGGAACGGATACTGTTTAATATCAGCATTAGAAACGACCTTGGTTTCACTTAGCGCAAGAATTGGCAGACTTTTTGAGTTAAGGTGGCAGTTCACCGAAAACAGATTTGCTTTAACCCGCAAATGTTGCAGAAATGTAATATGAAATTCTGCATGCTGAAGGCAAAAACAAAAAAGCAAAAAAAAAAGCGACAGACATCAACACAAATATCTTGGCGCCACCAGCAGCAGTCAACGACACAGCTAGGTAAAAATAACAACAATAGTGTTATCCCTCTTTGCTGTTTTCAATAACGCCGACTGCTCAGCTCAATGACTACAGCTGGGTGCACCCAGATTGCTGATCAGTGACAATGTCTAATGCATTTGCACTGATAACAGATGAAGAAAAGGAAAGCAATCATTACCGTGCTGCTGTCTTATTGAATGTTGATAGAGCCCTTCATTTGGCGGATAAAATTTATTGTGATTATTTATTTATTTATTTATTTAACGGGCGCGTCGGATTTTAAATAATTATGGTTATCGATTTTGATTAAAACTGTTTAGCACAATACTATTACTTGTTTTGGATTAACTAAACGGTCTAAGCGGAGTTGATTTGATCTGCATCACAAGGAAACGTCCGATCGGATTGACTCCACGCACTCAAAGAGATAAGTTTCCGACTAATAAATAAAACCGTTGTCCGTCTGTATAATTTTCGGTTTAAATAATATATAAAAACAAATGAAAATTAGGTAAAAAATAGCCGCAATAGTGATTTAACAATAAATAACCACGGCAGGGGATTATTTGTAATTCACGAAGGTGCCTTCGACTTATGAACTATTAAAGGATTTTTTTATTGTATATAATTAGCCAGGCGTATTGGATCTTATCCATATTTGAGAGGGGAGGGACCCTATTTTGGATTCTTATAGTAAAACATCCATCATTTTTGTAATTCGTAGTTATTACGAATTTAAATAGCATACAAAGAAATGTACGCGTTTTGGGTAAGTCAAATCTCACATGTGTCTGTTAGACTTTTTCGAAAATTCAAGAACTGAAAAGTGTAAAGTAAAAACTAAAAATAATTAAAAATCTAGGACTGAACTGACATGAAAGACATATTTTATGTGATACGACCAAATTGTTCTTTGCATTGCTGTATAAGTTCCCGTCTAAGTTTGCCCTTTTAGTTTTCTGGATATTTGTAGGGGTTACGAAACCGCTGCCTAGGTATTTGGAGTCTTTAGCAAGAGAGCTGTGCGCATTAGCAGAGTGCGTGCTCTGCAGACTCTACCTCTTCGTTTGTTTTATATTTCGCTTTAATTCAAAGTCACTGAATATACTTAGCTCTTTATTGTCATAATGCTAGATGGGGACTGCTGGACTTACAATTGGTACGAGACGTATCTGCCTGATCTGTGATATGTATATATATGTCTCCCAAGTAACAATTTTTAGTACTGTAGGCTTTATAATTGAAAAGTACTTTTATAAAGACTTTATTAGTACTGTTTCCACTTTACAACCTGTAAATTACTTGATATACACCATATCAAGGCGAAATTTATCTCAGGTGATAGCAAACCGTAGAACTTTGCACTGAATGCCCAACCAGACCTACTGTCATCTTCAATCTTAAGTTGTAACGTCAAAGTCCAAAAATTGGAAAAAAATCCAATTTTTTGTCAAATTTTAACGATTTTTCCAGCAAAATGTATGATAACTATACAGTTTATTTACATGATTTAGAAACCCCGGAATATTACCTTTAATTTAACTATGCACATGTACCTACCTAAATGCTACCGTTATACTGATGGTCTAGTGCAGCTATTGCTGTCATTTTGGTGTTGGTGCTTCTGCTGCCATTTGTGTTGTGGTTGTTGCTGTTAGCATCATTTTTGTTGATGATATCAGTATTATCTTTGGCATAGTCATGTCGATGATGGTGGTGGTGGTCGTGATGATGGTGGTGACAGTGATGGCGATAGTGGGAGTGGTGGTGGGGACGCTGGTAGTGGTGGTAGCGGTGGTGATGGTGGCGATGGTGGTGTGATAGTGTTGATACCGGTGACGATGATGGTAGCGATGATGGTGGTGGCGGTAATGATGCCGATGATGATGGTGTTGATAATAGTGATTACCATGGTGATGAATGAAATCACAGCAGGGATAGTAATAGCAATATTGTAGGAAATCAAGATCCACACATCATAGTGATGGTATGTACTTAAAAAGGAAAAATTGTGAAATAGTAAAAACACGAAACTGATAATAAGAGACCACTAATGACCCCATAGATATAGGCGCAAGAAAAATTTAGGGTTAGAGACTTGTGGGTGAAAAACGCGCGAAAGAGATCCCCATCAAGAGGTAATAACAAAAACATGTGCGTAACTCCAACCTACTAATGCAATCACAAGAATGTTTTTGCAGAGAAAGGTTGCAGTAATCATGTAATCGGAACACGCGCGTTTGGATAGTATAGCCTAGACAAAGGAAGTCCATAAAAACCTTAAAACAAAGATTAGTTATTAATGTAGTGTACACAAAAATACACACAGAAAACAAACTGCACGTTTGAAGATAGGTAAACTTCTGATGAGTCCCGTGGCGGGGAAGAAACTGCTTAAGTATAGCCAAGCAGGAGCCTACACGGCATTACCTTTAAAATTTGAAACCCCTGGAAAATTTTTGTTTGACCATAGCGAGAGGCGAAGAACGCATTTAATTATATAGGCTACCTTTGTTGAATGATTTTTTTTTAATGCTAGACTGTATAAGCTCCTTCACAGAGATATATATATATATTGTTTTACTAAGGTATATGACACACACGGAACACAACACAAAACACACCAAACGAACAACACAACACCAACAAGGACAGGAAGAAAACACATGCACACAACATATCATCCACACCTCTTAATGAGGAAACCCTTCTAGTACCTCACGTAGGTACCACGGTAGCTAAACTAACCCACCTACGGCGGTGGACAACTGGTGCCCCACCTGCCGTACAACGCTTCGTCAGTCTGCTTTAAAGAATTTACATCCTTAAACACAGATGACATACTACCAGCACCGGCAGTTTTTTTTTTTTGCAAATTTATATAGTTTTATTACTCCTAGAAAAGAGCGGTATTGGAGTTCTGGCACAAATATAGGTGTTCTGGCCCAAGTACACAGTGTCCATAGGCCACACTGTGTAGCATACCTGGGACACCCAAGAGAGTGCTGAACATCGGTAGAGTGCTCGGGAGGCTAATCACGATGATACAAGCCAACACCAAGAACTGAGGAACCAGTGATAGAGCAAGGGAAGACCGAAGGTTAGTACATAATAACGTGGGATGAACACACACACAAACACACGCACACACATACACCATTAAACACTCCAGAGACACAAACGAACAGAGCATACAATAAACTAAACAAACGAAGTCAGACAAAAAAGGACATAGACGAACTCAAAAACAAAAAATAGGAAGCATAAAAAGTCGGACACTGATCGAAGAGACGAATAAATGCATACAACTAAATTGAAGCAGAAACCCAAACCCCAAATAAAACGCAGGAATAGGATAGAAGTAACAACATTTGGAATAATTACCAATCTTGCTACACTCAGGAAAAGCCACATAAAATAAAACCACAAGGTACGCGGTCAGGTGAGAATCAGAGCTTCGAAAAATCTCACATTCCACATAAATAGAAGCACAAATCGCAATGGAAGCTCACTAGTGAAGTGACAGTGAAAGTGTGAACACCCAAAGGGAAAAGTGGAAAGTGGAAAAACCGAAATAAGTTCCTGAAGAACGAGTGAAAAGAAAAGATAGGAAAATAGATATTAGAGGTAAGTGATAGCTTAAGTAGGGGAAAATATGACAATTAATTTTAAATCAAAGATTTTGAGGATCGACACAGATACAAATAAATCATGGAGACCAAAGAAGAACATCGCACGTAGCTAATACAAATAAGGTTTTTTCAAAACCAAAATAAAAGAGTAAAGGGAAAGGACAGAAGCAACAAGAGGAAAAGAAAAGGAAATATACTTTGGGTTTTATTCCTTTAAAATAACTATATTATTTATATTAAATTGTATTATACATTAACTAACTACATGCGGGAAAATAGAGTATAAAACTAAAAATTAAAATAATAGAATGTTAAGTACGTCCAAATGCACTGAACAAGAAGAGCATAAACATAAACATAAAACTAGTGACCACACATCAGATATCACGATCATATGCACTGAAAAAGAAGGGCATAGAAATAAAATAAAATAAAATTAGATAACAACATAATAGTATAATAGAGGGTTCGTTTGTGATATTGATGTTGGTGTGGTTGTCATTGCTTTCGGGGGTATCGTGTCGCTATCGGCGCTGTTAGGGTTGTTGGTGTCATCGGTGTTACTGATGGTCTAGTGTTGCTATTGGTGTCATTTTGGTGTTGGTGTTTCTGCTGCCATTTGTGTTGTGGTTGTTGCTGTTAGCATCATTGTTGTTGACGATATCAGTATTATCTTTGGCATAGTCATGTCGATGATGGTGGTGGTGGTCATGATGATGGTGGTGACAGTGATGGCGATAGTGGGAGTGGTGGTGGGGTCGCTGGTAGTGGTGGTAGCGGTGGTGATGGTGGCGATGGTGGTGTGATAGTGTTGATACCGGTGACGATGATGGTAGCGATGATGGTGGCGGCGGTAATGATGCTGATGATGATGCTGTTGACAATTGTTCACGATTTTTATGGACATTGCACTGGTTCAACTCAGATCTTGTAAAAACAGCAAAATAAAAAATGCACAATTCAATTGAACTCAATAAACTATTTATTAGCCTCTTTAAATTCAAGGTTCCTCGACTAAAAGCAAGTGATGACTGACGATTTGTCTGAACTGTACTAGCGGGAATTTACATGCATTGATTTCATATACAAAAGTGATTTGATAAGAACAAAGTTGTTAACAGTTAAATGATTTTTAAACAAGAGTATATATATATAAATGCAATACTTTCAAGCTATACAATGCAAAATCTGAGAGTTGTTACATTAATGATTGGTATGGTAGTAGTACTTGTTTTGTTTTTATTTTTATTTATGTCGATTCTTCAACATTCTCCCCCCCCCCTTAAGAGGCTTCTTAACAGACTGGCAATCTACAAAGTTTTGTGGTAGGTCTCTTAATCTCTCCTCTGGCCGTCTTGAGAGTAACGACTCTAATTAAGTTGTCTCGTCCGGGATGAACAGTAGTTACTAGACCTAGGACCCAAGCGGTAGGAGGCAGGTTATCCTCCTTGACAATGACCCAATTTCCAACAGTTAGGTTCTCTTCTATCTTGGTCCATTTTGGGCGTTGTTGTAACGTCGTCAAATACTCAACATGCCAGCGTCTCCAGAAGTCCTGATGCATTTTTGTGGCAGACGCCATCGTGTGATGGATGAGAGTGGCGCGGAATCCATTGATGGTTCAGGAAGTGCAATCATACGCTGGCCAACTAAAAAATGAGCTGGCGTTAGGACGCAAGGTTAGATTCATATCTGGACATCTGTGTAAGCGGTCTGCGAATTCAGCAAGGCTTCTACTTGCGCAAGAAAAGTTGATAACTCTTCGTAAGTCAGTTTTGCTTCACCGATTGTTCGTCGTAAATGACTTTTGACAAGTTTTACTCCGGATTCCCAACTTCCACCAAAGTGAGGAGCTGATGGAGGTGTGAAATGCCAGGAAACCTTATTAGCACTCAAGAAGTCTGCAATGAGACTGTTATGGGTTACAGAAAGTAGTTCTTTATGTATATCAGTCATTTGCCGGTTTGCTCCGATAAAATTAGTCCCGTTGTCACTGTATATAGCGACCGGTAAACCTCTTCTAGATATGAATCGCTTTAGACAGGCAAGAAAGGCATCTGAAGTTAACTCACTCACTACTTCTAAATGTATAGCTCTTGTACTAAAGCAACTGAACAGACATATGTAGCCCTTCGTGCTTCTCGCGCACTTGCCAAGATGTAATAACAGCATTATTGGTCCAGCATAATCGACACCAACGTTTTCGAAGGCTCTGGTGAATGAGACACGTTGGTGAGGAAGATTTGCCATGAGTTGCTGTGAAACAGAAGCTCTGTGTCGAATGCAGATTATACATTTATTTATGGCTCTTTTGACAGCAGTTCTAGCTGAGATTATCCAATACATTTGGCGAATTATGTTGAGCAAAAGCGTAGTTCCGGCATGAAAGTGTTTCTGATGCAGATGTTCTATTAAGAGTTTCGTGAAAATGTGATCCTAGGGAAGAATGATGGGATGTTTCGTATCGTAGGTACAATGAGAATTACTTAATCTTCCTCCCACTCGGATGATGTTGTTGGAATCTAGGAATGGGCTAAGAGTACGCAGGGAGCTTGTCGGTGAAACAGCACCCTTCGTTCTCAAGCAATGTGCATCTTTATCAAATATGCAAGATTGAGTCCACTGGATACATCTGATGCGAGCTTTCTCTAGTTCCACCACGGTCAACCAATCAGTTTTGAAGATGGTGTCTGATTTTATACATAAGGATGAAAACCGAAAGCACCTTGCGATGATGCGAAGGATCTTAGTAAACGTGGATATCCGTCTGAAGAGATCATCCAGTGTATCGTTCTCAATTGTAGTTGCGTATGATTGCAAATATCGTGGTCTCATTTCTTCCTTTAGTGCGAGTTGTAGATCCATATTTGAATCGTTATGAAGATAGTTTCTCCAATTGGACTGAAGCCACGAGGGTCCTTTCCACCATAATGTTGAGGATAATAATTCTTCTATAGAAATTCCACGTGATGGCAGGTCCGCCGGATTGTCCTTCGAATGAACATGATGCCATGCTTCTCTCGGTAATGTGAACAATATTTCTGACGTTCTGTTTCCTATAGAGTATTTCCACTTGCTAGGATGTGCTGACAACCATGCTAAGACGACCTTGGAATCTGTCCAGGCAATGCAGGTAATATTAGGCTCTTAAAGCGCAGTCTTGACCGTTGACATTAATTTTGCCAGGAGTAGTGCACCACATAATTCCAACCTTGAAATTGATAGCTGTTTTATGGGCGCGACTTTCGTTTTTGATGTCACAAGAACAGTTGCTGGTTTTCCATCTGGTGAGTGGGATCTACAATACTTAACGACAGCATACGCAGCTTCCGAAGCGTCTACAAATCCGTGCAGTTCATATGTGTTTCTTCTTATTTGCAACCAACGTGGAATGCGAAGCTTTTCAAGACGACATAAATTGCTAGCTAAGCTTGTCCATTTTTTAGCGATCTCATCATGAATTGGTTCGTCTCAATCGTAATTCTTTAACCACAGCTGTTGCAACAAGATTTTAACTGTGATGATTACTGGCGATAAAAATCCAATGGGGTCGAAGATTCGGCTCTATTCTGATAAGATAATTCCTTTTGTTGCAATTCTGTCACTAGGTAGATTAACGTGGAAGATGAAAGAATCTTCAAATGGTATCCAAGCAAGTCCTAGCACCTTTAATGTATCTGCATGCTCATCAATCCTTTGTGCTCCTGAGGCTTTATTTTCGGCAATGGATCGTAGAAAAGTTTCACAGTTTGACGCCCACTGGAGCACGAAGCCTCGAGACTGCAGGATTGCTGTAAACTCTTCGTGTAATTTCAGGGTAGTAACAACGTCATCTGTTCCACTCAATAAATCATCAACATAAAATGAGTTTTCAATAGCATGTTCTGCAAGAGGATATTTTCCTTTGGACTCTATACCTAATTGGTTCAGTGCTCTGGTGGCCAAAAATGGCGCAAGAGACGTGCCGTAAGTTACTGTATTCAACTTAAAGTGCTGTACAGTCTTCGCAGGATTATCCCTCCATACTATTCTCTGATAATTTCTATCTGAAGGGGCTATTAAGACCTGCCTGTATATCTTTTCGATATCAGCAGTGATGGCCACCTTATAAGTTCGAAAAGATAACTAAATATAATAGAGATCCCTTTGAATTTTTGGTGCTACACATAAAATCTGGTTGAGAGTCACACCTGAGGATGAAGTTGCGGATCCGTCAAAAACTACACACAATTTTGTTGTTGTGCTGGATGGTTTAAGTACCGCGTGATGAGGGAGATATGCGTGTCCTGAAGCAGCTTCTAGGACTGACGATGGCTAAGCTTCCATATGTCCTAAAGCTTGATACTCACTCATGAAATTGCGATAATTTTCATAAATGTTGGGATTGGATTTGCATTTGCGTTCTAATGACATCAGGCGTGACATTGCGATATTTGCAGTTTCCCCCATATGCGGTGCGTTTTCCTTGAAGGGAAGATGTACTATGAATCTGCCTGTATTTTGATCTATTGTATGAGTAGTGGCGAACAGAGTTTCACAACGTTGTTCTTCTTCCGAATACATCGGTTCTGGTTTTGTTACTTCTTCAACTTCCCAAAACCTTTGTAGCATCTTATCAATGTATTTTATATCTGTGTGAAGGCAATCGACCGTAGGTTTTATTGAAGATAGATTAACATTGCCCGAAAGTACATACCCAAACATCGTGTTTTGAATGACTGGCATTTCAGACGAAATTATTTTCCGTCCGTCTCTTAGAATGTGGAAACAGTATTCTGCGCCTAACAAAATATCAATCATGTTGGGAATATTGAACTGCGGATCTGCTAGTTCGAAATTTTGGAGGAAACTCCAATGTTTCCTTTATGTTTAATGTGGTTGATGGAAGTCTGGATTTTAATTTTGGGAGGATGAGCGCATTGATTGAAAGTTTCTGGCTATTCTTGAAGCGAGATTGTAAGGTGAGAAAAACACTACCTTTAGTAATACCAGATTTTGATAAGCCTAAACCAGTCACCCTGATCCTAGCCTTATCTCTTTTATGTCCTAATCGTTGAGCACCATCTGCACTAATAAACGAGGCTTGAGAACCTGAATCGATCAAAATGCGACATGGCTGTAGTGAACCTCTAGAATCAGGTACGAGAACAAGTGCGGTTGGAAGCACTGACAGTCGGAGGGCTGTTTGATTCATTGACGTATATGCTTGTTGCGATGGATTCTCTGTAGTTTGTGTGAATGCGGGTGAATCTGGGTTGAGTTGACTTATGCCTTGCTGCGAGTTATTTTCTGGTTGCGACGAAAGTGCTGATGCGGAATGATGCGATTTCACCTGATTTGTATTGAATGTATCACTAAGATGTAGCGTGGAATGATGCATTCTATTACAGAAATGACATCGAGTTTTTGATTTGCAATTTTGAACTTGATGGCCCAGGCTGAAACCGTTGAAACAAACTCGATTTTGTGCTACAAAAGTGCGTTTTGATGCGGTATCCATATCTTTAAATCTGGGACAATGGAATAATTGATGCGACTGACTCCATTTTGGGCATTGGACAGAGGTCTTAGCGTGGAGGTTGGGAATTGGTCTTTGTACAGACTTTCGATAAGTGGAGTCAATAGACTCAAGCGTATCACACCGCTTATTAAAAAAAGTGAGAAATTCATTAAAGATAGGCAGATCTATGTCATGACTTTCTTCTGCCCAGGCCTGACGTGTTTCAGTGTCACATTTGCTAAGAAGTATGTACACTAGCCACGGATCTCGATTAGAAGCTTCTGTTCCTAACCACTTAATTCCACGAATGAGCTTATCAGATGTATCGGTCAGTTTACGCAGTGTGAAAGAAGATGCTTGAGTTACATTAGGCTGATTGATGAATGTTTTGATGTAAGAAGTGAGAATCTGTTTCTTCTTATCATATCTTGAGACTAACTTCGTCCATGCTTCAGCGTAGTTGCTGTCTGTAATGCTGATGTGCTTAATTAACGAAGCTGCGTCACCGGTTAGCGCGTTCTTTAGGTACTGAAACTTATGAATATTTGACAAGGAAGGTTTTTGATCAACTGACGAAATAAAAAGGTCCTTGAAGGAAGGCCAATCCTTGTAGTCACCACCAAAGGAAGGGATATTAATTTTTGGAAGTTTTACTTCGAGTACGTTAGATCCAGTCGAAGAGTGTTGCGAAAAACTGGTTAAAATGGTTTTCTGCTGGTCAAAAAGTCTAAGCATTGTTGAATTTAACTGATCGTTCGAAGAGGTGCTTTGAATAGATGTCTTATTTGTTTGTATTCTTTGATTTAAAGCTTGACTTAATTGACCCCTAACCATAAAGTATTTGTCCTCAAAATCATCAAAATCTGAATCAACATCCTTCAATAATAATGCATCATCTACCTTGGTAAATGAGTGGTAAAATTGTTCTAACTTATCTAAGCGGACGGTGATTTCTTCAACGGTTGTATTGGAATTGATGGTGTTAGCGAATTGCTGGGCCTTAGTTAACGAGCCCTTGATCCGACCTCTTTGTAATTTTAAGGTGGCAATGTCAGCCATTATGCGTACTTTTCTTTCACTATATCTCAATTAAAGGGAAACCGAATTGATTGTACTAAAATGTTCGAGTTTAACTGAGTCTACCGTTGCAAAATATCAACCGTGATATATAACTTAACACCAACTATGGACCGTTATGTGGTTAAGATAGCACATGTAATTTTCTAGAGTTTACCGTCACTCAGTTTATTGAACCACAACATAATATGTAAAAGTCTCACACACAAAAAAAATACTGTTTTATTTGAAAGAATATTCACTCACTAACTACGTATCGCTTGATTATTTACTATGTATCAAGATAGTATACGAAAGTTCATGCAAAGTGTAGTAAATGTATGTGATTATGTATATCTATTTCTCAATAAGCAACAATAAAATTCACAAAAAATTCACTTTTCATTAGCAAATCCAGTTAGAGTTCAATATTTTTTTTATACCCTAGATGAAATCTAAAGGGGTATACTAAGTTTGTCATTCCGTTTGTAACACCTCGAAATAATGATGGTAGAGCAAAATGGATTGGACACCCACGCATAATATTAAAAGTTATTTTGATTTTTGCATGTCCGTCCGTCCGTCCGTCTGTCCGTCCGTCCGTCCGTCTGTCTTTCCGTCCGTCCGTCTGTCCGTCCGTGCGCACGATAACTCGAGAACGCGTACACTTAGAGAGCTGAAATTTTGTACACAGACTTAAAAAAAAAAGTAAAATTAAGTTCGAAAATGAGACAAATCGCGCAACTCCTTCGTGGGGTTGCCATACAAAAATTTGGTTTTCCGTTATATATTTGAACACTGCCTTGAGAACAAGTCGCCCTAGAGAGCTGAAATTTGGTACGTGGTGTTTTCATTGTACTAGCAAACAAAATTTCAAAAATGGACTAAATCGGGCAACCCATTCTTGGTGTTGCCATATAAAAAATTATGTTTTTTATGTATACTGTGAAAACGATCAGCCCAAGACATTTTTATTGTACTAAAAACTTCTTCAGAATATGAAATCCTATGAAATTGGTTATAATTATTTTTTCTGTCCGACGAACCGTTCTAGAAATATATGCGAAAAACCACTGCAAGAATCAAAATTGCTCAAATGGGTACCCATACGAAGTTTCATACGGACATTAATCTACGGTATCATAAGAATTGGTCTTAGACCAATTCTAGTTTTTCACTTGTTTATATATACTTCTTCTGATGTGCAAATTCGAATGGATTGATACACTTATTTTCTCTGAGCAAATAATAATAAAATTTTATTTGTGCAGGTGAATCCAGTTTCTCCAGAAAATTTTCAGAGGGAACTTGGTCGGGATCTGGATGTCAACGAATTGTTCTTCTAAATGGATTTATTATTTACTACTGTTGTTAAGCCAAAGAAGAGTGCCAATAATGTGAGCTACAGTTGTATACATACTTCTTCTGATGTGTAAATTCGAATGGATTTAGAACACTTATGTATATTTATCAATGGCAAGTGAGAACAAGGTTTTGTTTGTGCAGGTGAATTCACAATTTCCCGAGAATTTCCAAAGAAGCCTGATTTCTTTTGGTTTGATCTGGTTTTTTACAGAATTTCATCATTCGCTAATTTTCATATATATATCCATATGTGATGTTGTTATGTGCAGTTATCTGAGCAATCAATTTACAAGAAAAAGAAAAATAATGAATACTTAGCTTGGTCTGGTATATCCAAATGATATCCATATGCGCGATGCGATTTGTAGTCTTTTCCCCAAATCGTCCTGTTAAACCACATAAATATAATGCGAACCATTTATATGCACGTGCAGTATTTTGCGTTGCACAAATCACTAATAATTTGTCCACAGTCAATAAGTCACATTTATAAACAAAGATTTGCGGATTTTGCGAATTAAACTTGTGCGAAGTTTGTGAGTTAATCCTATGCGGATTTTGCGGGTATTCCTATGCAGATTTTGCGGGTTATTCCCGGGTTTCGGCACCAATAAATTATGTTCACGATTTTTATGGACACTGCACTGGTTCAACTCAGATCTTGTAAAAACAGCAAAATAAAAAATGCACAATTCAATTGAACTCATTAAACTATTTATTAGCCTCTTTAAATTCAAGGTTCCTCGACTAAAAGCAAGTGATGACTGACGATTTGTCTGAACTGTACTAGCAGGAATTTACATGCATTGATTTCATATACAAAAGTGATTTGATAAGAACAAAGTTGTTAACAGTTAAATGATTTTTAAACAAGAGTATATATATATAAATGCAACACTTTCAAGCAATCAATGCAAAATCTGAGAGTTGTTACATTAGTGATTGGTATGGTAGTAGTACTTGTTTTGATTTTATTTTTATATACGTCGATTCTTCAACATTATAATAGTGATTACCATGGTGATGAATGAAATCACAGCAGGGATCCGGGATAGTAATAGCAATATTGTAGGAAATCAAGATCCACACATCAGAATGATGGTATGTACTTAAAAAGAAAAATTGTGAAATAGTAAAAACACGAAACTAATAATAAGAGACCACTAATGACCCCATAGATATTGGCGCAAGAAACATTTAGGGTTAGAGCCTTGTGGGTGAAAAACGCGCGAAAGAGATCACCATCAAGAGGTAATAACAAAAACATGTGCGTAACTCCAACCTACTAATGCAATCACAAGAATGTTTTTGCAGAGAAAGGTTGCAGTAATCATGTAATCGGAACACGCGCGTTTGGATAGTACAGCCTAGACAAAGGAAGTCCATAAAACCTAAAAACAAAGATTAGTTATTAATGTAGTGTACACAGAAATACACACAGAAAACAAACTGCATGTTTGAAGATAGGTAAACTTCTGATGAGTCCCGTGGCGGGGAAGAAACTGGTTAAGTATAGCCAAGCAGGAGCCTACACGGCATTCCTTTAAAATCTGAAACCCCTGGAAAATTTTTGTTTGACTATAGCGAGATGCGAAGAACGCATTTAATTATATAGGATACCTTTGTTGTATGACATTTATTTTTAATGCTAGACTGTATAAGCTCCTTCACAGAGGTATATATATTATTTTACTAAGGTATATGACACATACGGAACACAACACAGAACACACCAAACGAACAACACAACACCAACCAGGACAGCAAGAAAACACATGCACACAACATTTCATCCACACCTCATAATTAGGAAACCCTTCTAGTACCTCACGTAGGTACCACGGTGGCTAAACTAACCCACCTACGGCGGTGGACAACTGGTGCCCCACCTGCCGTACAACGCTTCGTCAGGCTGCTTTAAGGAATTTATATCCTTAAACAATGACATACTACCAGCACCGGCAGTTTTTTTGCTAATTTATATATATTTTTTTTTTGCTAATTTATATATGTATATCAAGTAATTTACAGGGTGTAAAGTGGAAACAGTAATAAAAATAGTAAACCCCCTACCACCCGCACCGTGCATTTTCTGGCTCTCCTCCCATACAATTTATTTCTTGATATTGAGTGAGGAATTCAGGGTATAAATGAAATGCGGTACGTCTGGCACACCCTGTATAAAGAAAACAAGTGAAAAAGTATTTTATTTTTTTAAGGAAAATTTCTAAAACTTTATAACAGCACTATAAAAATTATGCCAATACCTTTATAAAAACATTATACAATTACATAAGAGTTTAAAAGAATTGTATTATAGCATTAGACACGCACTATATAAGCTTCATAACAATTTCATTGCCACATTATAGAAGCACTATTATATTCTTATAAAAACTTTATAGAATATGCAGTTTTATACGTAAAATAGGTTTTATTATGATGCACCGAAGGCGCTTTTGCGGCAAAAATACAAACATTTTAAAGCTAAATGGCTTATCTACAGTGGTTAAAATTACGCATTATAAGCAACTTTAACGGCATTCTCTCAGCCTTTATAAAGCACAAATTGTTACTTGGGGTGCTATCCTAACTGTGATACATTTATTTTACTAAATGTTTCTCTTTAGCCATTTATTATTGTTGCTATTTTAAAGGTATTGACATTGTTGGGTTTAATTACATATAATAGCAGAATCAGCATTTGTCGCCTGTGATCCTGCCCGTAAGGGCAAGTCAATATCCCGGTAAATACTTACTTACCACTGTTGATGACTTATATAAAGTCTTTGTATGGGAAATGAATGAACGTCTGTGCGTGCCTTAGTCCGGAAAGGCAGTGGACATTACTTCTCCCGCGAGACGCTTTTCTGTAAGGCCGTTAGTAGGTTCGGATCCAGTAAATGGAGATTCTCCTTCTTTCCTGCCTAAGTGATGAAAATAGATTTTATTTAGACGGACGGTTAGGTTATGGCTTAGGTATACTTCTATTCCCATGGAAGCTTCCTTTGGCCACGATATTCACAAGAATGAATTCGAAAAAGTATTTGGATCTCCTAGAAAACTTGCTTCTTGATCACACAAACACAATTGTTGTACCAGATTTTATCCTTCAACACGACAATGGTCCTATACATATATCCCGAAACCAAATGCTTGGTTTAACTCAAAGGGTATACCAGTTTTAGAATGGCCAGCTTATCCTCCACTATAGGCTCAAGCTTGCACATTTAGCTTAAGCTCCAGAGCACACATTTTGAATGCGGCCATGGAATCTAAATTTCCGCTATTTATACAAATTTTAGTAGAATTTTTCCCCCACTCAATACTCCATTATATTTAAAGCATTTCTAAAGAGAGAAAGAATAATAATTTCATGGAAAATATGGGGCAGTTAGGAACTCTATGGAATACATAGAAAAATAATGGTAACTGCTATTCATGTAATCTATAACCAAAGATTCTACCTATAATACAAAGATATTGCAGGCACATTGTATAGTTTGGCTTCAGTGCAAAATAATGCGGAATCTTCGAGACTCCACCTCTGGTTGAGCGACTTTTAAAACTTCGCATTGTACACGGCCTCCACTAATCATGAGCAGTGGTGCCAGACCGGAATTTTTTGTGCTATTTTAGCACATTTCTCCCACGATTAGCGCAAATTATCCCAGCATTTTTTCGCATATTTAATTATAAATGGCATAATTTTAGCACATTTTCGTTTTCATGCGGTTTTGTATCTATCCCATTAATTCACCGAACTTCATTATTTTAGTTCCATGTATTTGTCACTCTCTTCAACTTGCCGTGTCCTACGATGCATAGGATTTCCTTTTTGATAGTATTAAATATTTGGTTTCTGAAACATATAACTGGTTTAAAAATTCAAGCACACGACACCAAGCTTATTCCACAGTACTCAAACTTATTATTGAGGGTAGAACTAATTCAAAAATATTGAGAGCATGTAATACAAGGTGGATGTCAATTTACAAGGCAGTTGAATGAATAACAGCTCAATGGATAGAATTAAAAGCACACTGTGAAATTGCCGCTCTTTCGGAAAAATGTCATAAAGTGAGAATTCTATGATTTATTAAAAAAAAATGTATATATATATATAAGTACATAATATTACAAGAATTACAAAAGTCAATAGCTTACGCAGAAAAAAATGAACTTTTCGGTCCAGCGTGAAATAATCCACCTGTAAATAATTTATTTCAAAGTAACTATGCACATATTTCCAAAGTATTTGAAGACATAATATTTTTAATAAAATTTGTTGCATATAGTTTGGTGCCAAAAGATATTCCAAATTTTGACTCTAAAAGTTCACATCTTAATAAAGAACTTTAGAATAAGTGTCCATACTTATATTTTTCGGTAGAACAGGAAATACCTAAATTGGAGTCTCAAAATCAAATCCAGCTTCCTGATACGTAATTGTGAAAATTTTTTGCTTGAGCTAACGAATCAACTACGCCAACGTTTGTCTAATAATCTGCTTTTCCATTTAAGCAAATCAATGATGTTGTATTTTAATATGAAAAAAATAAATAATGAAAAATGTGAAAGATCACTTGTTGATCTATTAAGAACAAGAACCTGTAATTGTATGAAATGTATGAAATGTGAAAACAATTAATCAATATAAGAACATTTTCTTATATGATTGGAATGAAACACACAGATTCCGTTAAGTTTTAGGTGGAGTGTTTTTGTTACGAAGATGTAGATAGTAATAAGTCTTACAAAGAATTAGCAGAATTTGCTATCGAATATTAAAATTTGTCATTTTAAAGTGCATAGGTAGAGCGCAGCTTTAGTCAAATGAATAATGTGAAGACGAAGCTAAGGAATAAAAATCAAATGGGACTTAAACTTTTAAATTCAATTTTGACTATAACGTCTAGCCTAAAATAATATAAAAAAAGTTTTCATAATTTTGATGTCACTGAAAAAGTTATAAAAAATATTGATTTTTCCTTTGTTTACAAGGATAACGAGTCTGATTTTTCTAATGAAATCTTTGAAGAAATTAATGATTTGTGATTATCATTGTATTGTATGTATGCATTTTATAGTGCCCCTAAAATTTATGCTAAATTACTTTTTTCAGAATTTGTATTCATTGTATATTTTTTTATTAACTTGTTTATTATACATTTTTAATTTTCCCTGTGAAGTGGAAATGCTTTATTCTTAATTTTATATAATCAAAAATTAAAATAGTAATTGCTTTTAATTTTTATATAGTTGTGTTAAAATAACATATACATATATCTCGTAAATGTTTATCAGCTATACCAATAATTGCTTCAACCCGAAAGAGGTATTTCAATAATCTATGAAATATTCTCTCACTTAAAATAGACTTAATAATGTTTGTCTGTTAAAAATTTCTCTGGAAAAATGTTATTCGATTATTTTACGTTACAGTGCTGCGAAAGCCTGCAGACTAACATACGAATATTTATGGAGTATGTTCTTATACCCACTCTCCCCCTAGGTCATTCGAAAAATTTCGATAAACAAAGTGTATTTGAATTTGGTTGAATAGGAGATTATTGCATTTATTCTCCTTTTTCCTTCTATACCTTTTCAGTTTCAATATGGGAATAGTAAACTTCAAAGTGGAATAGTAAACTTCAAAGTGGAATAGTATACTTCAACTTGAGAATAGTAAACTTCAACTTGAGAATAGTAAAATTCAATATGAGAATAGTAAATTTGAATTTGAGAATTTAATTTTTTAATTTAAAAAAAAATAATTTAATACAAAATATTTTAGAAGCAATTTATTAGTATTGCATATTTTCTAGTTAAGAGGGGCAGGAACTTTTCTTTGAATACTTGCGATGCAACTGGCATATATTGTTGGTGTGACTGTCTGCAAACCTTCATCCATGAGGCTTTCTAAGGCTCTTACTCTATATTCGTTGATAATTAAATTGTTTCTGGTGTAAATTATACTTGATAACTTTTTTGATAATTCTCTTTTAACATAAGTTTTCATCACAGACCACATATTTTCAATGGGGTTAAACATTGGATATATAGGGTCCAAGTCTCAGTATCTTGTTTTCATGGAATTCCTGCCTCAGTAAAACTTCTTCAAATTTACTGTGACAAGGTGCATTGTTAACTACCATAATAACTGGTTCACCATGTCTAATCATAGCTTGGCGAAGACAGGTTTCCATCCACGCTTTTGCATTTTTTTTTTACGAACCTCTTCTTATTTCATAATAAATATATAAATCTAATTGTGCTTATGCATCCTATTACATGAATATTAGCACCTTTTGAACCCGCTGCTATAGTGGTGCATCTTGTTCCTTTTAATGATCTACCCTGCGTTCTTGAAATATGAATGTTTAAATTAGTTTCATCCATAAACAAAATAGGTTTATTTTGGGACTGAAATTCCAAAAGACATTCAACAAACTCTTTTCGTTTTTGTTTGTATTTCAGCGTGTAGCAGAGAGAATCTAGGTGTTTTGAAAGGGTTGTTTTTGAAATAGAAACGTTAAATTTTTCTCGAAATGCAGTAATGAGTTCCGCCAATGTAATGCGACAATTTCTTTCAATCATTTCTAAGAAATAATCTAAATGAATTTGCGTAATTTTTTCAAATCTTTTCCCTTCTCGTTTGTCTGAAGTTTCACCCTCTGACAACCAACGATATGCTGTTGACTGAGGAATATTAAGTTGGTGTGCAAGTTGTTTCCAGTCTCCATTCATATTTTACACAGCAAGTAATTTGGTTTTTTTAGATTCTTTTTCTAATTTTGTAATTCTTGTAGCCATTTTTGACGGCAATCAATTTTAATATAAAAACAAAATTGTAATTATTCTCTAAAATGTAAAGAATTTTTGAAAACCATCGCAAGGATTACTATTTTTATTTAGGTTTCAACATTTCCCATATTGAAATTTACTATTCTCGTATTGAAATTTACTATTCTCAAGTTGAAGTTTACTATTCCACTTTGAAGTTTACTATTCCCATATTCAGGTTTATTATTCTCATTTTGAAACTGAAAAGTCTTTCAGAATTTTCAGAATTCCAAATACATTTACATGTCATGTTAAAGCTTTTACATAAAAAAAGTACACTCAGAGAATAAAACAGGTTAAAACAAACGAAAACGTATAAAACTAACAATTTTCGTGTTTGAAAGTGCGCCAACCGTAAAATTGTTTGATTCAAGCCCGCATTGATTGTTCATTGAAACGGTTTACTTACCAGCAAGAAAATTTGTTGGTTTAAACACTTTTTTACCAACAAGGAAAACCTTTGTATCAAACGCGTAGGATTGTTGGTTTAAACACTTTTTTACTAACAAGAAAAATGTTTGTCTCAAATGCGTAGGATTGTTGGTTTAAACACTTTTTTACCAGCAAGAAAAACGTTTGCCTCAAGCACGTAGGATTGTTGTTTTTAACACTTTTTTACCAAGAAGAAAAACGTTTGCCTCAAGCGCGAAGGATTGTTGGTTTCAACACTTTTTCACAAACAAGAAATATGTTTGGTTCAAACACGTAAGATTGTTGGTTTCAACACTTTTTTACCAACAAGATAAATGTTTGGTTAAATGCGTAGGTTTAAACCCTTTTTTACAAACAAAAATTTTTTGATGCCATCGTGAGATCACAATAAGACAAATATTTATGGGAGACTTACATACATTTTAAGCAAATTAATTGCCTCTCCTGGCTTTTTAAAAATCAAGATGCTACATGTATATGTATGTAGGTGTATCAAAATAATTTGATTTCAATTTAGTAGGTATGTAGGTACTCTTCTTTGAACACAAATCCAATTAAAATTTTACGAACACATTTATTTTAAAATTTATAATATATAATATAGGTATTTAATAGCCTATTATAAAAGCTCGAAAATGGAACTAGCTTTTACCCAAGATACATTTTGAAACTGAAATTATAATTTTATGTAAAAAAATTCTGTTGGCCAGAAATTTGATTCGTATCAATGGCTTTATACACTTATAATAATATTACAGTAGCACAATAAATTAAAAATATTCAATTCTAAAGACATTTTTCTATTTCAAATACTTTTATTTGTTATATATGAGCGACCAGAGGACAGTGTATATACATGAATAGGTGGACTTTGAAAATAGTTAACATTGAAGATTTTAAGATCTTGTTTACAAGAGCCTACTTCATATGACACAAAATGCTCGCTAAAACAGACAAGATTAACTTCTTTAGTTACTACAAATAACTCTCTATTTTCGCTTATAACTAGATGTATTATTTTATGGAAATTAATTATACCTATTATTTTTATTTCAAATCAAATAATAGTTTCTTTTGTATGTAAGTCCCTTATAAAAAACTTTGCAGAAGTTAAAATATCTGAATAATTAATTTCAGTATTTATAGGCAAACTTGAGCAATCAATTTGAGATGAAAGATTTATTTTCGTCTCATGTTCATGTATTAATAAATTTTGTATTGCCACGTTATTATTTAAAAATCGGGTAAAAGCTAAACTACATTCGATGGAAACAGAATATGCAATATTTTTTCGTGATGTAATTACAGTAGCATATTTCTTTACTTCTTTGTGCTTTGATTCGAACCTGAAACACCACAAATACTTCAAGGGCCCACATTTCCTTATAGCAGTAGCATAATGCATTAGGGAGTGGTGTTTCGGATTTAGCGGTCCTACGATCCTAATATACATTTCATTATGTTGAGCTATGCAACGATTAAGGTTATCAATATCCTTGTTTGAAAAAGACGTTAAAAGTTCGGAGTCAATTATATTTAACAGGAGTAGAAACATTTGCCAAAATTCATTATCAGGAGGAACCATATCGCCAATTATAAGAGGAAGGAAATGAACAAAAGTCCAAATTTCTCTGGCAGACATTTTCAATTTTAATATTTTGAGGCGATTAATTTCAATATCGACAGATATATTCCCTATTTCAGTTTCCCCGTAGCAAAACATTTTTCTCTCTATAATTTATTGTTTCTAAGGACAAGATATCGGTTTCTATTATATGTAGTAAGACTTGTGAGACCTCATACTGACAAATTTTTTCAAAGAGGTCATGCATAATGTCAACGCAAAAATTATCAGTCACATGAAAAGTGTTTATACTATTAAAAATACTATTTTCTTTAATACCAGTAATTTTAAAATTATTAACTTCTATATCATCAATATAGTTCTTTTCATTTCTTAATGAAATTACCTCTTCTTTAAGATCGTTTTTCATTTCTATTTTTTGTCGTTGACATAACCGGTAATATCTTTGACAATTGAAAGACTTAGTAAATCCGAGCACCGATTTTAAACCTAAATTATCGCGTTAAATGCCACCCAAAACGAAATTACATTGCCTTACCTCACTATTAATATTATATTATTCTTCTAAAAGTTTAATATCTTCGACAAGAGAAAAAAATGAGCTATTTACCTTTTCCTTAACATACTTAGTTTTAATAAAACCATCTACAAATACATATTTTAAGTTCGATAACAAGTGCTGGGGCATAGTTGGGAAAGAGAAGTAAATAGCACACAGGGAATCACTTACTGTATGACTGCCTAATGGATTGTTTACTTGAAAATCATCCATGTATAAAAAGTAAGGTATTACAATATTGTTTTCACGAAATTTCTTGACCTTTTCTTTGTACAGTGATCCGTTAATAAAGTTTTGATAATTTTCACTATTTTCGAGATGTTTCATATTTAGTAATGTTTCATCTAACAATTTTGGGAGTTCAAATATTTTACGCAACTGAAACTTCGAAGGAATTAAGTAAGCTTTCATATTGACCACATCTAAAGTTGGATTTCCATGCGCAACTATCTCCTTAATTTATGAATTTATAATTTGATCTGTAGGAAATGCGATATTTTCGTAAGCCATGAAATTCATATAAGAGTACTCAGTTTTCATTCCGTGAAATGGATCGGAGCAACTATTCTTCTAGGGAATCAAGGTTTTCAAGGGCAACAATATTATTCAATTCTTCTTTTACTACGTCTACAATCAATGAAGCTATATCGGAAACCTTATGGATAATTTCAAATGCGTCTTTTCTCGTTAAATTGCTTTGACTTAACAAATCTGTCGCGAATTTGATCGAATTTTCTTTTAAAAAATCCAGTTTAGATATGTTCGTACTTCCTATATTTTGAAAATGTGGATCGTCTGTTTGTTTAAGTAATTCAAAATTCTTCGTTTGGATTTCGTTTGTGTTTGCTAAGTTTAATGTAGAAGTAGAAATTGCTTCGAATTTGTTTGAATTCTCTAGAGACTTGTCATTTCGATGAGTATTACTGAGATGTTTTTTAAACGCATTTCTATTAGAAAATATCTGATTACAATTATTCTGGATACATTTGTGAATACTCACGTATCCAATGTAGTGAATTAATTTAAAATGGTTGATCAGGTCAGAGATATTTTTAAAGATTTTAAGGCACAAAAAGCATCCATACATCTTTATAGATTTTTAAGATTCTTTAAATACGTTATTAGTCCTGAAATATTTGGTACATTTTTGTCATATTTAGTAGTGATATTATGGTAGTAGTGATATTCTAAATTCAATACTTTGAATAATTTGAAGCAGGTATCCAAACATGACAAAAATGTAGGAAACTTAAGTTTTTTCCCATCAATATATGTATAAAATTCTGTACATTCTGCTATTATTTTCCCTACTGTTACAATTAAAGGCTGAAGCGAATCTTTCTCACTATAATACTTATCTTGAACTTTCTTAATACTGATATCAAAGTCATTTATGGTACATAAATGTAAAACGAAAGAATCTGTTGCTTCCTTGATTGAGATTTTCTTCTTCTTTTTAATATCTAGAACACCAGTGCTGTTTATTCGATTGGAAGGAATTATGACAGAATTTAACAGCATAGCTACTATACAATCTCGGGTATTTGTAATAAAACATATAATTAATATACATGTGGAGATAAAATAACTGTAATTTTACGTTTATTTTGTGTCTCTTCTAATGATTTTAATTACTGAAGACTCTCTTTGTCTCGAATATTCCCTCTATAATACGGAATTATTTTTTTTACTAATTCGTCCCAAGTTTTGGTAAGTTCCATTCCTTGGTCAGCATCAATCTACAAAATTATTAAATCGTCAAGTTAGTTAAAATATAATACAAACATTTTTTAAACTCTTATTACAAATGTAACAGCATACTCCGGATTTATATAAAGTGGCCAATCATAAAAAATGTCTGTGGTAGGTTTCCCTTTCATAATTTGTCGCCTTCGAAAATGAAAAGATTGGTTCCATTTTGTTACGATTTCAGTGATGTGAACATCACTATTGTGATGTTGAAGCCAAGATTTTAGGCTTAATCCTAAATTTTCATCTATTTCAACCGGATCTGATTTGCTTTTATTTTCAGATGCCGTTGTATCCTTATCTGATGAATATTTTGGCCGTTTGAGCTTATTTCGTTCGTTAAAATAACGATCATGCAATTTGCCACTTGGGTGCTTTTTGCCTTTACCCCTAGGAAGTATGTTTCCTATTTAAGAAATAAATATATAATAAAAAGCTAGAAAACAGAGGCTACAATACTAAGACTATGCATTTTGACATTGAGACAATTTACTTACAATATTTTCAAAGGGAAAACATTTAATAATATCTGCAGCTAGCTGTTTCAAATCTGCTACCGTTAATTTACTGCGAACAGATAATGCAGAATCAACAATATAATTAGCAATTATTTGTTGGTCTGCAGGCGACAGAGTATTGAATTTATTAAATTGTTCAACCACCTGTTTACCTCTAGGTCTACGTTGTAAGACAACTTTTATATCAATCTATAAGAATTAATTATTATATTCAAGGCATACACTGGATTTATAGACATATAATACTACACACTTTTAAATCCGCCTGGGTTTCTCCAATGCCAGATGAACTTGAAGCTGGTGAGTCCGGGGAAGAGTAATTACTATTATTACATTCCTTGTGCCAAGATGATACAACGGCCGACACGCTCAAAGTACAGCCATCATCCCCAAACTCCAAAAATAATTTAAAGCGTTGATCGAAACCAATTCTTGCGATACCCTAGATGAATGCTTGGCTAGTGTGCAAATTAGATTGTTAAAGTGGATTTTCGTATTTTTTTTTTTTCTAGAGCGGTACTCGGTTGGTAAAAATGGTTATAATAAATTTCATAAGCTTTTACATTCCGTTCTCCCAGTATATGTGAAAAATATTCATTTTCATATGGCGGCACCACGAAGAGGAGTTTTATAATTATAAACATTCTTTTAAGATATCAGTTTAAAAAAATTCAGCTATTTACATGAACGCGTTTTCCATTAGTGGCCAAATATATAATTTTTGTATCGCAATCGTACGAAGGATTTGTCCGGTTTTGCCTATTTTCAAAATTTTAATTTTTATTAAAACACTGTACACAAAATTAGGGGTCACATAAAAAGAAATCTATGCGTCGATCTTGACTTTATTTATATTTCTTTAGGTAAATAGTTCACTACCAAAATACTTTACTAATAAATACTAAATACTAATAGTATATATCCAATATATATGTATTAGTCTTGTAAGAAGATTTGTTGGGTGTGAAACACTGGGGAGTTGAAGCCATTCAATTCTATTTTAGAAAATTGAGTTCTATGTATAGACGGGCTATACCATCCCAGCGGGAATTGGATTCATCACAGGATGCTGTTATGCTCCGTCTCCAGAGCACAAAAAAATGGTTAGCCGGCTAGCTGTGGAGATGGGGGTTGGATAGTAGAATTAAGAAAAATAGCACCTGTAGAGGACGCCACGTGGTTTGTTCGAGTCCACGAACTCTATATTTGGTGCGAAAAGGAAAAACAGAATATATATATCAATATCAATTTTTTTTCAAATCAAACGTTATAATATAGGCACTCATGAGTTCATCATTTTTCGTAAGACTATTGATTCGGATTTCTAACCTAAATATTTATATTTCTCCTATAACAAGAAAACCAAAATTATATAATAAAAGCCACTTTAATTAGCATACGAGGCAACGCATTTAGTCCAATACGCCAAACGCGCAAAATATTTTATAGAATAAGTCTATAAATATGGCGTTACTTATCTTCACTTCCGACTATTCTCCTTATTGCAATTCCTTTAAATCTCGCCCGTCGAAATTATCTCCTTTCATGTTTTCGTTTATCTACCTTCGGTTTAATATTTTCTTCTCCTAGACCTCTCTTACTATTCTTGTTCTCCTTTTCTATACTTTTCTCAGCTTCTTTAATTTTCTTTAAATCTTTAACTTTTATGTGCAACCTCCTGTAATTTTTCACTTACTGTCAAAAACTGTCCCCATCACCTACCAAGGCCGTCGAATATATCACAAATCGCCCCCTATTTTGGAAGTTTTCCATAATTTTCCAATATTTTTCCAATTGAGACTGACCGTTTCCAAACAGTTTAAATTTGCTTATAATATTTTCAATTTTTTTGTTTTCAACAAAATCGCCTTAATACCAGCTTTAATTTGGTATATTTGAATATCCTACAAAAATTCGTTTTCATAGGATATTCGGTGATTAAAGTTTTGTTTTGACAACCACTTCACATGCTTTCAAATTTCCAAATTAAAGTTTATTTTGTTAAATAATATGAATCGACGCTTGCCTTGCGCTGAGGAAAGTTTAGTTTGCGCATTTCTAATGTCCGGGCCGTAATACTCAGTGATAGTTGTGCAAGGTTAGGAGTGAATTCCGTGAACAATTTTGGAAGGTAACTTGGATCGGGTAAGTTTATCATTATTTTTTCTGACCAAATTGTACTTCGTAGGAAAGATAAGTACCACCTAACATTAAGATTTCCTTTTTCTTTTAGGGTTTGTGTTCATGCGTGGCCTCATTTGCTCGACATCATGTCGGCAATATTATGTGTAAGTATACATTATTTCTTAAAAAAACAGGTTCTGTAACTAGACTAATGTAATTAATTTGTACTAAATCTAACTTAAATTAATCTTATCTAATTCTAGGTACTCATCGAATTCGAACCAAGCAATTCGCAGCATCCTGGATTTCAAAACGGCCATTCCTTGCATCGTTATATTGTAACGTCAAAATCCGTTTCTCCTTCCCACATTAGGCTATGACATTCTATGTTCTCCGTGAGCTATATGTGATACTCAATCATAAGAAATCCATCCTTCCAGGTTGACGACACGAGCACCAGTGATCATACTACCAGAACTTGACGGGCGGGGCCCTAATATACTTAAGACAGTATTGGCTAAGACTTCCCAGCAAAATTCCGATAAGTATACTTCTGTTTAATCTCTGCAAGATATAAGAAGAAATTCTTTTGCAGCATCATTCCAATGGAGAATGAGGACGGCACGTTAAACAAAAAGGACACACAACAGGTAAATACCCACACATAATTTACTAGTACGCCTTGACTTACTTTCCATTTTCAGGTTCAGGCAAGAAAAGGCATAACATACCTCCCCTTCTTCCGGGAGATTTCAAAGCAATCTTCCTTATAATAAAATCAAACGCCTGCATTGCCCTGAGCAACATGAAATAAAATAAGCTGAATTATTGCATACGGAGATGGGAAAGTAGAACAAAAAAAGTTAAAACGACTAAGTTACTTATATCTAGCCACCTGCTACTCTGAGGACGAACGGTATTCGAATCTGATAAGGAGTGAGAATAACTTACTCCGCTTCAATCAAGAACTTGGGTCACTGGACTTCGTATGATCCCAACACCATGAATCACAACGATATTAGTGATTTGGAATAGTCTGTATTCTATTGTATACCGACGACACCAGACATGGTAAAATATAGATATTATTACGCTTAAGAGAGTATCGGCCCCAGTAAACTTAAGCGGTAAACATTGGTACTCTATCGCTGCCCAGTTAAGCTGGGTGGATGCCTTATTGGGACGACAAAAAGAAATAAATTTCCTAATCAAGTTCATCTCGCTTCGAATGGAATGCTTTTAGGTCCTTTGAATTCCACGTTCCTGCACTTTTCCCAGTAGAATCTTTTAGCTCGTATATCCACGGTCAAACTATTTTCGATATAGTAAAGGGACCGACGTTCTTTGGTGCTAGTTTTGCGTTAAAATATTTTCTTGCATCTGAGAGAACATAATTCACATGTTCTCTCCCATGAGAGTGACCATGTCCTTACCGAAGGTTACAAAGTATGGCCTAAGCTTCGTGACTTCGTGCGTAGATATCCGTATGGCGCAGGCTATCTTCGCTAAATATAAGTCCCACTTCCTGTGATTTTCCGCTACGTACGCCTAAAGCATGGACTTTAGAGCTTGATTTGTGCATTCGGCAGGATTGGCCTGCTGATGATAAAGTGCCGTGTAATTTATCTTTATTCCGTAGTCTTCGAAAAGCCTTTTAAATTCTCTACTTCGAAACTGGCTACCATTATCACTGATCAAGGTTCTAGGGACGCCGAAAAGTGAGAACACACTTTCGTCTAAAGCTCGACAAATAGAAATAACCGTCGCAGATCGTAAAGCGAAGAGCATCGGGAATTTAGAAAACTGGTCCACCACTGTGAAACTATATTTATACCCTCTACTAAAATTATGTAAAGGACCAACCAAATCCACGTTGACAGACTCCGATGGCTTACTGATTACAGTACGAGGAGCCGTAAGACCTGCGGTTTTCTTAAGCTCTGGCTTAATGGCTTGGCAGACAGTACACCACTTCACATATCCTGCCACGTCTGCCTTCATCTTCGGCTAATAATAACCGGTAATAACCGGTCGTATGTCTTCTATGCCCCGCGGTGTCCTGCTGTCGGTGCGTCGTGGACTTGAAATATTAAAATTTTCCTTTGCTGGTTAGGAACTACCTGCTTCCAAGTGTCATTGGGCAAAGCCAAATCTGGTTACTTCGGCTGACAGTGCTTCCATAATATACCACCTTCTTCTTTCCAGTCAGGATATTTGTTAAGCTTCATCGGTAACATGAATGTCTTGCCCAATGCAACCTAGTACTGGTACAGATCGAGACAACCAATCTGGTAGAAGGTGTTCCTTGCCCTTCCTATGTACGATGTCAAATTCATGCTGCTGAAGACGCATCGCCCACCTAGCTAATCTCCCGGTTGGGTCTTTCAAATTATGCAACCATACCAGGGAGGCGTGGTCTGTAATTACACAAAACTTAGTGCCTTTTAGGGGAACAAGGTAAAGGTGATTAATTACGTTAACGCCTACCAGGGGAGGACCTTGCCATGCAAGGCACTCTGTCAAGACCGTCCGTACGTGACGAAGAGTCACATCCTGCCCAAGGTGTTCCTGCACAGGCAGCTGGTGGGCATCCCCTAGGGTGCAGCTGGCTACCTGACTGAATACGGCGGATCTAGAGAGGAAAACTCGATAAAACCCGCAATCCCAGGTGTAAACAATCGTGCCTATGGGATGAATGGCCCTGCGTGAGTGTGTCTTATAACGATGGACTCCGGATACCAGGCGACCTCCGGTTTCAACCTTAGCCTTATCTCGGCATGCCGGCTCTGCTGAGATGGACCAACCTTTCCGGGCATACTCGTGGGACCAAAATAGATAAGCCCGTTTTTTCTGAGGGAGGTGCACCTCTAAATGTACCAAAAACCCAATCCGGGGCTCTTAACGAACCCGAAAATTTCCAGGACATTACAAGTCCTTCATCTGACGGCTATGCGATGGATACACTCCCCCTAGACGAGGAGGATCTCCTTAGATCACCAGACCATAGCCAACAGGACAGCGGGAATACTGAAGTTCCCACATCCAAAGAGCGCAAGCCAAAGCTCAGTGGCGCGGCCAAAAAAAGGTTTAAATGGCTTTTAAAACATGGCCACACAGAGGCAGAGGCTAGAAGGATTGCTGCACTTCAGATAGAACAGCGGAATGAGGAGAGTCTTAAAAAACGGACTCGCTCTGACGACTCTTCTCCTAAAGTGGAGCAACCTAACGCCAAACGCAGCAAGGCAGCAACGGAGAATCCTTCAAAGAAGCACGTCTCCCTTTGCGTAAGCAGCCCTCCTATAAAGAGGTTGCAGAGAGCGTTCGGGTGGGTATTCTTCCCGTCGGTTATCCTGAGGTGGCACTCAACATGGATCAATTGAAGTTCGTACAGAGTGCTATCTTGAGAGAGATCGCGGCTAGAAAACAAAGCCCCCTGAAGCCAAGATTCCTGGGCTCCACATTTAGACCAGGGTGGATGGTCATCAACTGCGCCAATCAGGACACCGTGACGTGGCTAAAAGGTGTAGTTGGGGAGCTAAAACCCTGGGAAGGAGCCAACCTTGTCATGGTCGAGGAAAGTGAAATTCCTCGCCCACAAGTTCTTGTGGGATACTTTCCCAACAGCGCTGAGGACCCTACGGACTTGATTCTCGACTACATCGAGGGTCAGAACGCGGGGTTAAAGGTGTCAGACTGGATTGTGTTACGCAAGACACAAAAACCACACGTAACAGAGCTAACCTTCTCCGTGGACCATACGTCCATGGAGGAGCTAAAAAAGGCTCATTACACAATTGGGTACAAGTTCGGCTCAGTCCAACTTAGGCCCAAGGGTGGGGCAGTAAAGACTGTGGCGGAGGCTGGGGATGGCCAAGGTCAGATTAAATCCCTGACTGATGAGCCTCAGCCATCGACATCAGGAACCAGCAGGCCTAAACTTTCTGTCAAGGCTAAGGCTGGCCACGGTAAAGCAGTCGGAACTGCAGAGGCTAAGCCGGGGACTTCCGCAAAGAAGTCCGAAGGCACTAAGAAGAAGCCTCCTCCTGCCCGTGCGAAGCAAGGCAAAAAAGGAAGTCCGAAAGGATCTCCTATCAAGGCTGCTAGCGGCCATAAAAAGTCATCCTAGTCATGACTAATCATCATCTAAGTTGCCTCCAGATAAATCTCCATCATGCCAAAGCGGCATCAGACGTGCTTAGCAGGAGATTTGTCTCGGAGAAACTTAGTCTGGCGCTCATACAGGAGCCCTGGGTACATCAAGGCCGCATTAAAGGACTTCCTACAAAATCATGTAAGTTAATTTACAGTAATGAGCATGAATATCCCAGGGCAACACTAATCTAAATTTTATTCCTCTTTCGCAGTTCATTTCGAGGGACGTAGTTGCAGTAGCTCTCGAGGTACCAACTCCGGGAGGTAGTCACGAGGTAGTAGTGACCTCAGTCTATTTTCCTCGAGATGCGGATACACTACCTCCTACAGAGCTAAAAAGACTCATCACCTACTGGAAACGAAGAGGAAAGCAATTTATCGTTGGATGCGATGCGAACGCACATCACACGCTATGGGGCAGCACGGATACCAACATCAGGGGTGAGTACCTCCACGATTTTATAATATCTAATAATTTAGAGATACTAAATCGAGGTAATAAGCCAACCTTTATGAACACTATCAGACAAGAGGTCCTGGACCTAACACTTGCCAGTATGTTCATAAGCACAAAAATAAGCAGGTGGCACGTATCGAACGAGATTTCCATGTCCGATCACAGACATATCAGGTTCGATATAGAAGCCGAACTTAACTCAAGTCTAGAGTACCGAATCCCTAAATTAACTAACTGGGAACTCTATCGACAACATCTTAAGGCTGTAGTTAACTCTCCCGGTAGTAGCATTAGCACAACGGAGGAGTTGGACTCAGCCACTACGCAGCTACAAACGGCTGTACTGACTTCATTCGAACACAGCTGCCCTCTGAAGCAAAAGACTTGTAATCGGCAGGTACCTTGGTGGAATAGGGAACTGAGTTTGAAAAGAAAAGAAGTCAGAAAACTATTTAACAGAGCCAACCTTACCTGGGGAGAATATAAAAAGGCTCTAACGGAATATAACATAGAATTAAGAAGATCTAAAAGAAGAACCTGGCGGACCTTCTGCGATGGCATAGATCAACTGCCCGCAGCTACCAGGCTCCCTAAGGCACTTTCGAAGGATCACACGAATGGTATATGCTCACTTCAAAAAGAAGATGGGAACTATACCGAGAGTTGTGAGGAAACAGTCAGGCTCTTATTAGAAACTCACTTCCCCGACTCTACCAGTCCCGTTCAAGGAATAGTAGCTCCAGACCCAATTGAGGTGGGCAATTACAGGGTCTCTAACAGGAGTAAGAGCCTTGCGGGAAGAATCTTCACTCCTAACAAGGTTAGATGGGCCGTTGGTACTTTTAAACCCTTTAAATCTGCTGGAGGGGACGGCATCTTTCCTGCCTTACTACAACAAGGGGTTGAAGAAATACTTGTTCCACTACAAAACATTTTTCGAGCCAATTACGCTCTGGGGTATATTCCCCAATGCTGGAGAGACGTCAGGGTGGTATTTATACCCAAAGCAGGAAAAAGAGCTAGCTCTCTAGCCAAATCGTTCCGACTCATTAGTCTCTCGTCATTTTTACTTAAATCCATGGAAAAAATCCTAGACCTACATATTCGAAGTGAAGTTTTGATTAAATCACCACTTCATTCTAAGCAATTCGCTTATCAAGCAGGCAAGTCTACCGAGACTGCCATCCACACTTTGGTTAAAGACCTCGAAAAAGCTCTTGAAGCAAAAGAGGTGGCCTTATGTGCATTTGCAGACGTAGAAGGTGCTTTTGATAACACCTCCTTCGAAGCAATTTAATCAGCTGCCGAGGACAAGGGCTTCGAGCCCCCCCCGGTTAATTCGATAGACTCCATGCTTAGAAGCAGGAGGATAACTACTACTCTAGGAAACTGTTCAGTCACGATCACTGCAGCTAAAGGCTGCCCACAAGGAGGAGTTCTCTCTCCACTCCTATGGTCGATTGTGATTGATGATCTCTTAGAGAAGCTGACCAGTTCGGGTTTTACCGTACAAGGCTACGCGGATGACCTAGTAGTCACGATACGGGGCAAGCATGACCAAGTCATATCCGACCTCATGCAAAAAGCCCTTTCTAAAGTCCACACTTGGTGCTTAACCAAAGGCCTCAGTGTAAACCCAAACAAAACGGTTATCGTTCCGTTCACGAGAAGATCAAAGCTTTCACTAAAGGCTCCTCTTCTCGATAACACGGAATTGATATTTTCAGAAGAAGTCAAATATCTGGGGGTCACCTTAGATAAGAAACTTTCCTGGAATTCGCATCTGTCTAGAGTGACGGAAAGAGCGATAGGATCTCTCTACACGTGCCGTCGCTTCATTGGCAGAACATGGGGTCTGAAGCCAAAAATGATGTACTGGATGTACACCACGGTTGTTAGACCCATGGTCACCTATGCGGCCCTCGCATGGTGGCCAAAAACTAATGAAAAGAAGGCTGAGGCTCTGCTTCAAAAAACACAACGGCTTGCCTGTCTAGGAATAACTGGTGCCATGAGGACCTGTCCTACAGCAGCCATGGAAGCCTTACTAAACCTTCCACCCCTACATCTGCAGGTGAAAAAGGAAGCAATCTCCAGTGCTATTAGACTGCAAAAGGAGAAACAGTTAAAACCAGGGAATCTGGTTGGTCATTTAAGTATCTTAAAACAGATACGCTTTGAGCAAATGACGACAATATCTGATATAATCACACCCAAGGTGGATTTTGTAAGACCACTCGATGTGGTTTTAGGAAACCGACAGCAATGGCGTTCCACTAAACCGTCCTTTCAACAAGGATCGATGGTGTGGTATACAGACGGTTCAAAAACGAACAGTGGAGTCGGACTGGGCGTATACGGCCCCAGATGCCATATATCAAAGGCCCTGGGCTCTACCCCTACCGTATTCCAGGCCGAGGTATTGGCCATAGAAGAATGCGCCAATACCTGCATTAAAAGAGCCATAAATGGCTCAACTATTAATATTCTGTCGGACAGTCAAGCTGCCCTCAAGGCCTTAAAGTCCTACACCATCAAGTCAGGGATAGTCTGGGAGTGTCTACAAACCCTAAAAGATTTATCAAGAGGAAACAAAGTTATCCTCATGTGGGTACCTGGACATGAGGGCCATAAAGGCAACGAAATTGCTGATGGCCTAGCCAAAAGAGGAGCGGAAACTCCCTTTGTCGGACCGGAGCCATTCTGTGGCACCTCAAAGTGGTACCTCAAAGCTGCCCTAAATAACTGGGAGAACAAACAAAAATCCCTATACTGGGAAAGGCTACAAGGACTTCGTCAGGCAAAAAAGTTTATCGACACCTCTGGAGGAAAAACAAAAGTACTATTACTTCTCAAGAAAACAGAGCTCAAAATAATTACAGAACTCTTCTCAGGCCATTGCCGCTTGAGGTATCACCTTAACAAGATGGGCTTGGCTGAGACTTCATCCTGCCGCTTTTGCCAGGATGCTCATGAAACCTCGGAGCACCTGCTCTGCAACTGCGAAGCATTGACCAGGCGGAGACTACTCCATCTCGAACATGCTTTTCCTACACCGAACTACGTACGGAACCTCAATCCCAGAAGGATCCTAGACTTTATTAACAGTCTGAACCTAGAAAGGGAATAAATTCAACGGGGACTCACAATAGATCTTTTAGGTCGCGGTGATTGCGAGGCTGACGCCTACACACCCCTCTACGAATCTAATCTAATCTAATCTAGTGCCTTTTAGATATGGCCGTAATTTCTCTATTGCCCACAGCACCGCAAGGCGCTCGCGCTCAGATGTAGAGTAATTACGCTCGCATCGTCTAAGCGAGCGACTCAAATATGCTATAATAAAGTCTTCTCCGTCAATATGCTGTGTTAGGACTGCCCCTAACCCCAATCCAGTAGCATCTGTATGCACAATGGACGGTTGGTCGAAATGCGGGCAAGTAAGTATAGGCGCACTCACAAGGTAACTTCTCGAAAAAATTGCTCACACTCCTCTAACCAAACAAACTTTATCTGTTTCTTGAGCAGTTCTGTACTAGGGGCGATCAGTGTAGCAAAATTGGGCACAAATCTCCTATACCAGGCTACTATTCCTACGAATCTACGTACATCCGATACATTTTTGGGGTTAGGGATCTCCAGGGTGCACCATATTTTGTCAGGGTCTACTTGCAGGCCATTTTCCCCTACTAAATACCGTAAGTATCGAAGTCCTGGCCTACAAAATTCGCAGTTTTCATAATTTATAACTAGGCACTTGCTTTAACACTTGCTTATGCTCCTCAAAAGACTGCGTTATAACAATCACGTCGTCTAGGTACACGAACACCTTGGTTTCTAAATCACCTGATAGCACCCTATCAATTAAATGTTGCCATCTCGCGGGAGAACTGCTCAACCCGAAAGGCATTCGTCGGAACTGGAATAACCCTTTGTTTGGAACCGTGAAGGCTGTGTATTGCTTCGAAGACTCCTCGAGCGGGATTTGCCAAAACGCTGACTTAATGTCTAGCGATGACATAAACTTGGCGTCTATGAGCTTGTCCAAGGTGAAAGAAACATAGGGCAAAGGGTACGCGTCCTTCTTCGTAACCTTGTTCAGTTTCCCGTAATTAACGCAGTAACGATACTACCGTCTTTCTTCTTGACCATCCCGACAGGTGAGGACCATGCACTATTCGATGGTTCGACGACTCCTGCTTCGAGCATGCTCCCGAGCTCCTCATTAATTACTTTTTGTAAGGCCGGTGATACTGGGTAGTACTACTGCCTAATCGGAGTGGATTCAGTTTGAATTATGTGCTCTACTTCTTTTGTACACCCCAGGCCTGTACCCATCTTTGTTTTGGCTTGGGAAAAAATTTCCTCTAGTTCCCTCTTGTGCATAGATGACAACCTTGATTGACTTTGTAGTGAACTAATATGATAATCTTCTTCATGTTCTGCGAATTGCCAAGCATTACCTCTAAAATTAGCTTCGATATTCATATGTCGCCAAAAAACCGATCACAAGTATTATATAATGTAGGAGATCTAGTATAACTAAGACGTCAATAACTTTAATACGTTGCTCTAATTCAATTGGCAAACTTACATCTCCGAGTACGTTCACGAATCCACCATTAGCTAGACTTACCCTTTTCGCATCTGCTTCTTTGATCTTCAGAACCATACTTTATAGCAGCTCCCAACCTGGCCCCCCAATAATCGTTCGTGATGCCTCTCCATCCAATAACCCACAAAACATCGATCCAAAAATAGAAACTTTTAAATGCGGGCGCACATCATTCTCTGCTTGAGCAAAGACATAACCCATTACGATGTTCCCCTTTTCTACTTTCTCAAAATCCCTGTTGATAACGGCCTTTGGCGGATTACTCGACTCGCCGTCTAGTTCCCGATTGGGGTAATTGCTGTTCTTCTACATTACTATTTTGCATTTGTCTTCTAGGGTTACATCTTGAACAGTTTGCACGAGTCACACCGGGTGTATCACATCAAAAACAACTATATTTATTTCTCCAGAACCTTGCAATATGACCAGTTTTCCTACATTTGAAGATGTTACAGCTTTGGTAGCATTAATATTAGAATCGCGATTAGAAATAACTGCTACTGAAGGGTCGTTAACAATTACGTAGGCTAGGTGTAGCTCTAATAGTAGGTTATTTTTCCTAGAGGGTGGTGGTACAAATGCTTCAACCGATGCCCGCACTGATTCTAGACGTCTTCCCAAATCGACTAATTCCTTAATTGTTTCCATTTCTTGTAGTCTAAGTTGGGTTTGATAGAACGGGCTGATGTTCCGCTTAAGGATTCGTAATTGTTGCAACTCTGTTAGGGAATCGGTCAGCCGCGAGAAGATGTTCGTCATATTTGCCACGTACACTCCGATTGTTTCGTCTCGGCCCTGTCTTGTCTTCTTTATCTCGTCCATCAGCCTATTGTCATAACCCTTTGGAAGAAATTCTTTCTTCAATTCTTTAACGAGATCCTGCCAAGAACTGAATTCGGACTTGTTCGCTCTGTACCAAATTAATGCTTTACCACTGAACAGGTCTAACGCTGATCGGAACAATTGCTGCTTGTTGATTCCTCGAGCCTCAGCCAACTCCTGTACCCTATCTAGACAACAGTTAAGCGACTGACCAGATTCTCCACAGAATCTAACATCCAATTTATGAAGGGATACACGTGACCGTTAACTAGTCAAGACAGCCATGGAATCTTTTAAAGCAGTTTCGGAGGAATCGCTGTCCTCTTCTTCGCCGTCATCCTTAAACTTCAAGGTCCCAAGGCACAAAACTACAACCTTGCGGATACGTGCTTTTTCCTTCTTTTGCTCCTCATTCTCAATAACTGTCCTCCCGAGCCTATCCAACGACCATTCAATCTTTGTTAAGATTTTCTTATAATCTGCCGAAATATTATTGCCTTCGAACTTATCTAGCAGCGTTTTAATTTCGTCTGTTTTCTTTAAAACTGCTTCACTATCCTGTTCAAACGTGTAGGGATAGTCTGTCTCTATAAGTGAGTTTCCGCCCTTTTCTGCTCTCAGAGCAGCCCGCAAACTAGACCTTATGTCCTCCAACTTTCCAACTTGTCGACCCCTAATCGTGAACTCAAATGATAGCTCTTCCTGATTTAACCTATTTATTTCCATGTTATTCTAGAACTCTATCTAACTGACCCGACAATGATATTTATTGCTTTATTAGGATCTAATCTATACTGATAATAGATCTAGGTGGGTACTTGATACGAATATCAGATATGAAGAAAAGACAAAGAAACAAAAATGTCCAAGTGTATTAGAAGTCAAATAAGTTCGACGTGGAGTATGCTTAGATCATCCTAAAGCCTATTGCACAGAATAAATTCATAAACGACTTATTTCGAATATCTTACCAAAGAAAAGACTTATAATAAAAACAAAAGAAAGCTGCATGTATCCTATTCGAAATCCAATATCCAGAATCAAAGATTAAATTCAATTGGAATCACACAATGTCAACTTAACTCTCAATTTAATTCACCATCGTGAAATTCAGACTCGTCACTATCTAAATTACAGATATCTATTATTCCCAGTAATTATATCTAAAATAAAAATGCAATTATACAACAAAACGCTAAATTAATTCAAACACTATTAAATTTCATTACGCAGTCGAGAAAATTGGTAAAACCCCGTCGGCATTACTTATGTTGCCCGGAATATAATCATATCAACATGTCGCTCAACGCAGTATTATCGAATTGTCTGCAATAAAACCCCAATATTTTCGAAATTATTCCCCATCAACTACTCTCTGTTTATTAGGTCAGGAACATGATCGGCTCTAAAATAGCACGCTGAATGTCGTTAACGTAGGTACTCAGCTCGGTCCACTGGAATTTCTCCAAGTATTTAAATAAATAAGTACTATATCGTCTCTCTGACTGGACCGCTTCCCCGCAACCAAATCAAAAATTACCCAAGCCAATTAGTCTTCAAAGAAACTGGTTTTAGTCTAATCGTGATCGAACAAAAGTGCAGGAACCCAAAATCAAAGCGCATAAAAATAAAACAATTTATAATAAATTGCGTGAAACTACTCCTACGGATAATTATTCATTCCTCGAATTTCAATAATAGCATACTATGTAGTTCGCTATGATAAGTTCAACGTGTAATCGAGTGATCGACAGTGTAACTTGAACTTATGAATAAATATGCAAAACATATTTCAGATTCCTGTGATTCTTTCAACGCATATAAAAACCACAAACGAAATAATAATCCAGTGATTAAGTGCTGTACAATAGTGATCAAATTTGATATGTGATTATCTTAAAATTCTAAACGCCTATTGTGAATAGTATAGTGTGAGGGATAACCAAAGGAAGCACAACATGGGGATTATGTTAAGTTCCCATAAAAAATTTTATTTCCTAAATGCCTAAAAATACATTGTATATGTATATACACTTTGCTGCACTGACTTGTCTCTCCCAACATCAAAAGTATCGCAACATTTGAACTGGAATATTTGTCACTTCCCTTTAAAAAATTTCCACTTTCCGCAAAATCAATTTTCAACTGGAATGTTTGACATTTCACTATGAAAAATTTTCACTTTCCGCAAATCATTTTGTTTTGTTTGTTTGTTTGTTTTGTTAAATAAACAGGTGATTTAATCCTCTGGCCCCACGTTGGGTGCCAAAATGTTATGCTCCGTCTCCAGAGCACAAAAAAATGGTTCGCCGGCTAGCTGTGGAGATGGGGGTTCGATAGTTGAATTAAGAAAAATAACACCTGTACAGGGCGCCACGTGGTTTGTTCGAGTCCACGAACTCTATGTTTGTTGCGAAAAGGAAAAAAAGAATATATATATCAATATCAATTTTTTTTCAAATCAAACGTTATAATATAGGCTCTCATGAGTTCATCATTTTCCTTAAGACTATTGATTCGGATTTCTAACCTAAATATTTATATTTCTCCTATAACAAGAAAACCAAAATTATATAATAAAAGCCACTTTAATTAGCATACAAGGCAACGCATTTAATTCAATACGCCAAACGCGCAAAATATTTTATAGAGTAAGTCTTTAAATATGGCGGTACTTATCGTCACTTCCGCCTATTCTGCTTATTGCAATTCCTTTAAATCTCGCCCGTCGAAATTCTCTCCTTTCCTGTTTTCGTTTATCTACCTTCGGTTTTGTAATATATATACTATATTGTAGGTGCATACTGTATAGCAGTTTAGTAGTAGTGGTATGACATTACATTGAAATGTATCAGTTAGTCAGTCTCCCTCTGAACGTTTTTCGCAGCAGTCGTGTCAGAACTTGTAACCATATATTGTAACTAGTCGTAAGAAGTAATTATTGAATTAAAGTAAGTATATCCCAGATAATTACCTCGAGTGGTTTGAAGTTTTATTTGTGCACATAACCGCAAAAATTACTTATCCGAACCCCCTTATTGAGGCTATTATCAGAACCCGCTTATGGGCCTTATTGAGGCTATTATCAGAACCCGCATATCTACCTCAAAGGTGCTCATAACCGATGCTTACCGGCAGGAAATAAGTCTTTTATATGATTATTGATACATACATTTAATCAAGACCAAACTTGCGCATGTTATCTTCTTCATATGTTTGGCCAAAGATATACATGTAGATGCAATCTGTGTTCTCCAAACAATCTATCTCTAAAGAAATTAAATCGAAAATGTCAGTTCTGCTCGTTTTCTGGATGCAATCAGGAAGTATGCCAAATTAGAAACCAAGACTAAATCTGATGAAATGAATTTATTCGCGTTTAATAGTACATATATTCGAAATACCCGAATTAAACAAAAACAAAAACATAAATAGAGAGGATCCAACTTAGTAAAAACAATAACTTCGATATTGCTACATACGAGCACATACAAGTATGTGTACATGTACATATGTATGTACATCTATATGTACATCTATAAATATAAAATTGAAAAAATGTGAGGCACTTAACATAAAAAATAATCTGTAATTTTCGTCTGACTCATATTTTTTTCTTCTGTTTTAAAAATTATCTCTTCGATATTTTCTAGTTCCTCACAACTAATATCTTTAGCAAACATATATTTTCGAAGGGTACCCAAAGAACTAATTACTTCTTTAAAACTGGGTGTTTCGATATCTACATGGTCTTCTTCATTTCCCTCATCATCTCCATGATAACCATCATTGAGATTATTTTCTTCAGACACTTCCCTTATCAGATAGCATGCCATAGCATTCAAGGTTTCCGTCGCATAATACGTAATCTTCAAAGTTTTCTGCATCCATCGGATTCGAAACCTGCTCGTCGCAAACTTCGACTTCGCCGTCTTTTTCGTCTAATAAAATTTTACCCTAAGATAAAAACGAATCTTTAGAATCAAACACTATAATACCAGAGCAAACACTCTTACCTTTCGAAAACAATTTGTTATTGTGGCACATGAAACAAGCCACCAAGCTCGTTTAACGTAGTAAAGAGCATCTAAGAGAGTTATTCGTTTCACATACTTTTGTATGCTCAATCCACTTTCTAAGGAAAGAATTTGTTTTCTTACAATGATTTGTCGGTAATATGCTTTGAAGCTGTGTATAATGCCCTGGTCAAGTGGTTGGATAAAGGCCGCGGTGTTCGGTGGTAAGAACTGCACTTTAATGTTTTGCAAGTCCACTAAAACTTTGTGACAGTCAGCGTTGTCTTCTATGTATGTATGTCTTCTATGCCCCGCGGTGTCCTGCTGTCGGTGCGTCGTGGACTTGAAATATTAAAATTTTCCTTTGCTGGTTAGGAACTACCTGCTTCCAAGTGTCATTGGGCAAAGCCAAATCTGGTTACTTCGGCTGACAGTGCTTCCATAATATACCACCTTCTTCTTTCCAGTCAGGATATTTGTTAAGCTTCATCGGTAACATGAATGTCTTGCCCAATGCAACCTAGTACTGGTACAGATCGAGACAACCAATCTGGTAGAAGGTGTTCCTTGCCCTTCCTATGTACGATGTCAAATTCATGCTGCTGAAGACGCATCGCCCACCTAGCTAATCTCCCGGTTGGGTCTTTCAAATTATGCAACCATACCAGGGAGGCGTGGTCTGTAATTACACAAAACTTAGTGCCTTTTAGGGGAACAAGGTAAAGGTGATTAATTACGTTAACGCCTACCAGGGGAGGACCTTGCCATGCAAGGCACTCTGTCAAGACCGTCCGTACGTGACGAAGAGTCACATCCTGCCCAAGGTGTTCCTGCACAGGCAGCTGGTGGGCATCCCCTAGGGTGCAGCTGGCTACCTGACTGAATACGGCGGATCTAGAGAGGAAAACTCGATAAAACCCGCAATCCCAGGTGTAAACAATCGTGCCTATGGGATGAATGGCCCTGCGTGAGTGTGTCTTATAACGATGGACTCCGGATACCAGGCGACCTCCGGTTTCAACCTTAGCCTTATCTCGGCATGCCGGCTCTGCTGAGATGGACCAACCTTTCCGGGCATACTCGTGGGACCAAAATAGATAAGCCCGTTTTTTCTGAGGGAGGTGCACCTCTAAATGTACCAAAAACCCAATCCGGGGCTCTTAACGAACCCGAAAATTTCCAGGACATTACAAGTCCTTCATCTGACGGCTATGCGATGGATACACTCCCCCTAGACGAGGAGGATCTCCTTAGATCACCAGACCATAGCCAACAGGACAGCGGGAATACTGAAGTTCCCACATCCAAAGAGCGCAAGCCAAAGCTCAGTGGCGCGGCCAAAAAAAGGTTTAAATGGCTTTTAAAACATGGCCACACAGAGGCAGAGGCTAGAAGGATTGCTGCACTTCAGATAGAACAGCGGAATGAGGAGAGTCTTAAAAAACGGACTCGCTCTGACGACTCTTCTCCTAAAGTGGAGCAACCTAACGCCAAACGCAGCAAGGCAGCAACGGAGAATCCTTCAAAGAAGCACGTCTCCCTTTGCGTAAGCAGCCCTCCTATAAAGAGGTTGCAGAGAGCGTTCGGGTGGGTATTCTTCCCGTCGGTTATCTTGAGGTGGCACTCAACATGGATCAATTGAAGTTCGTACAGAGTGCTATCTTGAGAGAGATCGCGGCTAGAAAACAAAGCCCCCTGAAGCCAAGATTCCTGGGCTCCACATTTAGACCAGGGTGGATGGTCATCAACTGCGCCAATCAGGACACCGTGACGTGGCTAAAAGGTGTAGTTGGGGAGCTAAAACCCTGGGAAGGAGCCAACCTTGTCATGGTCGAGGAAAGTGAAATTCCTCGCCCACAAGTTCTTGTGGGATACTTTCCCAACAGCGCTGAGGACCCTACGGACTTGATTCTCGACTACATCGAGGGTCAGAACGCGGGGTTAAAGGTGTCAGACTGGATTGTGTTACGCAAGACACAAAAACCACACGTAACAGAGCTAACCTTCTCCGTGGACCATACGTCCATGGAGGAGCTAAAAAAGGCTCATTACACAATTGGGTACAAGTTCGGCTCAGTCCAACTTAGGCCCAAGGGTGGGGCAGTAAAGACTGTGGCGGAGGCTGGGGATGGCCAAGGTCAGATTAAATCCCTGACTGATGAGCCTCAGCCATCGACATCAGGAACCAGCAGGCCTAAACTTTCTGTCAAGGCTAAGGCTGGCCACGGTAAAGCAGTCGGAACTGCAGAGGCTAAGCCGGGGACTTCCGCAAAGAAGTCCGAAGGCACTAAGAAGAAGCCTCCTCCTGCCCGTGCGAAGCAAGGCAAAAAAGGAAGTCCGAAAGGATCTCCTATCAAGGCTGCTAGCGGCCATAAAAAGTCATCCTAGTAATGACTAATCATCATCTAAGTTGCCTCCAGATAAATCTCCATCATGCCAAAGCGGCATCAGACGTGCTTAGCAGGAGATTTGTCTCGGAGAAACTTAGTCTGGCGCTCATACAGGAGCCCTGGGTACATCAAGGCCGCATTAAAGGACTTCCTACAAAATCATGTAAGTTAATTTACAGTAATGAGCATGAATATCCCAGGGCAACACTAATCTAAATTTTATTCCTCTTTCGCAGTTCATTTCGAGGGACGTAGTTGCAGTAGCTCTCGAGGTACCAACTCCGGGAGGTAGTCACGAGGTAGTAGTGACCTCAGTCTATTTTCCTCGAGATGCGGATACACTACCTCCTACAGAGCTAAAAAGACTCATCACCTACTGGAAACGAAGAGGAAAGCAATTTATCGTTGGATGCGATGCGAACGCACATCACACGCTATGGGGCAGCACGGATACCAACATCAGGGGTGAGTACCTCCACGATTTTATAATATCTAATAATTTAGAGATACTAAATCGAGGTAATAAGCCAACCTTTATGAACACTATCAGACAAGAGGTCCTGGACCTAACACTTGCCAGTATGTTCATAAGCACAAAAATAAGCAGGTGGCACGTATCGAACGAGATTTCCATGTCCGATCACAGACATATCAGGTTCGATATAGAAGCCGAACTTAACTCAAGTCTAGAGTACCGAATCCCTAAATTAACTAACTGGGAACTCTATCGACAACATCTTAAGGCTGTAGTTAACTCTCCCGGTAGTAGCATTAGCACAACGGAGGAGTTGGACTCAGCCACTACGCAGCTACAAACGGCTGTACTGACTTCATTCGAACACAGCTGCCCTCTGAAGCAAAAGACTTGTAATCGGCAGGTACCTTGGTGGAATAGGGAACTGAGTTTGAAAAGAAAAGAAGTCAGAAAACTATTTAACAGAGCCAACCTTACCTGGGGAGAATATAAAAAGGCTCTAACGGAATATAACATAGAATTAAGAAGATCTAAAAGAAGAACCTGGCGGACCTTCTGCGATGGCATAGATCAACTGCCCGCAGCTACCAGGCTCCCTAAGGCACTTTCGAAGGATCACACGAATGGTATATGCTCACTTCAAAAAGAAGATGGGAACTATACCGAGAGTTGTGAGGAAACAGTCAGGCTCTTATTAGAAACTCACTTCCCCGACTCTACCAGTCCCGTTCAAGGAATAGTAGCTCCAGACCCAATTGAGGTGGGCAATTACAGGGTCTCTAACAGGAGTAAGAGCCTTGCGGGAAGAATCTTCACTCCTAACAAGGTTAGATGGGCCGTTGGTACTTTTAAACCCTTTAAATCTGCTGGAGGGGACGGCATCTTTCCTGCCTTACTACAACAAGGGGTTGAAGAAATACTTGTTCCACTACAAAACATTTTTCGAGCCAATTACGCTCTGGGGTATATTCCCCAATGCTGGAGAGACGTCAGGGTGGTATTTATACCCAAAGCAGGAAAAAGAGCTAGCTCTCTAGCCAAATCGTTCCGACTCATTAGTCTCTCGTCATTTTTACTTAAATCCATGGAAAAAATCCTAGACCTACATATTCGAAGTGAAGTTTTGATTAAATCACCACTTCATTCTAAGCAATTCGCTTATCAAGCAGGCAAGTCTACCGAGACTGCCATCCACACTTTGGTTAAAGACCTCGAAAAAGCTCTTGAAGCAAAAGAGGTGGCCTTATGTGCATTTGCAGACGTAGAAGGTGCTTTTGATAACACCTCCTTCGAAGCAATTTAATCAGCTGCCGAGGACAAGGGCTTCGAGCCCCCCCCGGTTAATTCGATAGACTCCATGCTTAGAAGCAGGAGGATAACTACTACTCTAGGAAACTGTTCAGTCACGATCACTGCAGCTAAAGGCTGCCCACAAGGAGGAGTTCTCTCTCCACTCCTATGGTCGATTGTGATTGATGATCTCTTAGAGAAGCTGACCAGTTCGGGTTTTACCGTACAAGGCTACGCGGATGACCTAGTAGTCACGATACGGGGCAAGCATGACCAAGTCATATCCGACCTCATGCAAAAAGCCCTTTCTAAAGTCCACACTTGGTGCTTAACCAAAGGCCTCAGTGTAAACCCAAACAAAACGGTTATCGTTCCGTTCACGAGAAGATCAAAGCTTTCACTAAAGGCTCCTCTTCTCGATAACACGGAATTGATATTTTCAGAAGAAGTCAAATATCTGGGGGTCACCTTAGATAAGAAACTTTCCTGGAATTCGCATCTGTCTAGAGTGACGGAAAGAGCGATAGGATCTCTCTACACGTGCCGTCGCTTCATTGGCAGAACATGGGGTCTGAAGCCAAAAATGATGTACTGGAGGCTGAGGCTCTGCTTCAAAAAACACAACGGCTTGCCTGTCTAGGAATAACTGGTGCCATGAGGACCTGTCCTACAGCAGCCATGGAAGCCTTACTAAACCTTCCACCCCTACATCTGCAGGTGAAAAAGGAAGCAATCTCCAGTGCTATTAGACTGCAAAAGGAGAAACAGTTAAAACCAGGGAATCTGGTTGGTCATTTAAGTATCTTAAAACAGATACGCTTTGAGCAAATGACGACAATATCTGATATAATCACACCCAAGGTGGATTTTGTAAGACCACTCGATGTGGTTTTAGGAAACCGACAGCAATGGCGTTCCACTAAACCGTCCTTTCAACAAGGATCGATGGTGTGGTATACAGACGGTTCAAAAACGAACAGTGGAGTCGGACTGGGCGTATACGGCCCCAGATGCCATATATCAAAGGCCCTGGGCTCTACCCCTACCGTATTCCAGGCCGAGGTATTGGCCATAGAAGAATGCGCCAATACCTGCATTAAAAGAGCCATAAATGGCTCAACTATTAATATTCTGTCGGACAGTCAAGCTGCCCTCAAGGCCTTAAAGTCCTACACCATCAAGTCAGGGATAGTCTGGGAGTGTCTACAAACCCTAAAAGATTTATCAAGAGGAAACAAAGTTATCCTCATGTGGGTACCTGGACATGAGGGCCATAAAGGCAACGAAATTGCTGATGGCCTAGCCAAAAGAGGAGCGGAAACTCCCTTTGTCGGACCGGAGCCATTCTGTGGCACCTCAAAGTGGTACCTCAAAGCTGCCCTAAATAACTGGGAGAACAAACAAAAATCCCTATACTGGGAAAGGCTACAAGGACTTCGTCAGGCAAAAAAGTTTATCGACACCTCTGGAGGAAAAACAAAAGTACTATTACTTCTCAAGAAAACAGAGCTCAAAATAATTACAGAACTCTTCTCAGGCCATTGCCGCTTGAGGTATCACCTTAACAAGATGGGCTTGGCTGAGACTTCATCCTGCCGCTTTTGCCAGGATGCTCATGAAACCTCGGAGCACCTGCTCTGCAACTGCGAAGCATTGACCAGGCGGAGACTACTCCATCTCGAACATGCTTTTCCTACACCGAACTACGTACGGAACCTCAATCCCAGAAGGATCCTAGACTTTATTAACAGTCTGAACCTAGAAAGGGAATAAATTCAACGGGGACTCACAATAGATCTTTTAGGTCGCGGTGATTGCGAGGCTGACGCCTACACACCCCTCTACGAATCTAATCTAATCTAATCTAGTGCCTTTTAGATATGGCCGTAATTTCTCTATTGCCCACAGCACCGCAAGGCGCTCGCGCTCAGATGTAGAGTAATTACGCTCGCATCGTCTAAGCGAGCGACTCAAATATGCTATAATAAAGTCTTCTCCGTCAATATGCTGTGTTAGGACTGCCCCTAACCCCAATCCAGTAGCATCTGTATGCACAATGGACGGTTGGTCGAAATGCGGGCAAGTAAGTATAGGCGCACTCACAAGGTAACTTCTCGAAAAAATTGCTCACACTCCTCTAACCAAACAAACTTTATCTGTTTCTTGAGCAGTTCTGTACTAGGGGCGATCAGTGTAGCAAAATTGGGCACAAATCTCCTATACCAGGCTACTATTCCTACGAATCTACGTACATCCGATACATTTTTGGGGTTAGGGATCTCCAGGGTGCACCATATTTTGTCAGGGTCTACTTGCAGGCCATTTTCCCCTACTAAATACCGTAAGTATCGAAGTCCTGGCCTACAAAATTCGCAGTTTTCATAATTTATAACTAGGCACTTGCTTTAACACTTGCTTATGCTCCTCAAAAGACTGCGTTATAACAATCACGTCGTCTAGGTACACGAACACCTTGGTTTCTAAATCACCTGATAGCACCCTATCAATTAAATGTTGCCATCTCGCGGGAGAACTGCTCAACCCGAAAGGCATTCGTCGGAACTGGAATAACCCTTTGTTTGGAACCGTGAAGGCTGTGTATTGCTTCGAAGACTCCTCGAGCGGGATTTGCCAAAACGCTGACTTAATGTCTAGCGATGACATAAACTTGGCGTCTATGAGCTTGTCCAAGGTGAAAGAAACATAGGGCAAAGGGTACGCGTCCTTCTTCGTAACCTTGTTCAGTTTCCCGTAATTAACGCAGTAACGATACTACCGTCTTTCTTCTTGACCATCCCGACAGGTGAGGACCATGCACTATTCGATGGTTCGACGACTCCTGCTTCGAGCATGCTCCCGAGCTCCTCATTAATTACTTTTTGTAAGGCCGGTGATACTGGGTAGTACTACTGCCTAATCGGAGTGGATTCAGTTTGAATTATGTGCTCTACTTCTTTTGTACACCCCAGGCCTGTACCCATCTTTGTTTTGGCTTGGGAAAAAATTTCCTCTAGTTCCCTCTTGTGCATAGATGACAACCTTGATTGACTTTGTAGTGAACTAATATGATAATCTTCTTCATGTTCTGCGAATTGCCAAGCATTACCTCTAAAATTAGCTTCGATATTCATATGTCGCCAAAAAACCGATCACAAGTATTATATAATGTAGGAGATCTAGTATAACTAAGACATCAATAACTTTAATACGTTGCTCTAATTCAATTGGCAAACTTACATCTCCGAGTACGTTCACGAATCCACCATTAGCTAGACTTACCCTTTTCGCATCTGCTTCTTTGATCTTCAGAACCATACTTTATAGCAGCTCCCAACCTGGCCCCCCAATAATCGTTCGTGATGCCTCTCCATCCAATAACCCACAAAACATCGATCCAAAAATAGAAACTTTTAAATGCGGGCGCACATCATTCTCTGCTTGAGCAAAGACATAACCCATTACGATGTTCCCCTTTTCTACTTTCTCAAAATCCCTGTAGATAACGGCCTTTGGCGGATTACTCGACTCGCCGTCTAGTTCCCGATTGGGGTAATTGCTGTTCTTCTACATTACTATTTTGCATTTGTCTTCTAGGGTTACATCTTGAACAGTTTGCACGAGTCACACCGGGTGTATCACATCAAAAACAACTATATTTATTTCTCCAGAACCTTGCAATATGACCAGTTTTCCTACATTTGAAGATGTTACAGCTTTGGTAGCATTAATATTAGAATCGCGATTAGAAATAACTGCTACTGAAGGGTCGTTAACAATTACGTAGGCTAGGTGTAGCTCTAATAGTAGGTTATTTTTCCTAGAGGGTGGTGGTACAAATGCTTCAACCGATGCCCGCACTGATTCTAGACGTCTTCCCAAATCGACTAATTCCTTAATTGTTTCCATTTCTTGTAGTCTAAGTTGGGTTTGATAGAACGGGCTGATGTTCCGCTTAAGGATTCGTAATTGTTGCAACTCTGTTAGGGAATCGGCCAGCCGCGAGAAGATGTTCGTCATATTTGCCACGTACACTCCGATTGTTTCGTCTCGGCCCTGTCTTGTCTTCTTTATCTCGTCCATCAGCCTATTGTCATAACCCTTTGGAAGAAATTCTTTCTTCAATTCTTTAACGAGATCCTGCCAAGAACTGAATTCGGACTTGTTCGCTCTGTACCAAATTAATGCTTTACCACTGAACAGGTCTAACGCTGATCGGAACAATTGCTGCTTGTTGATTCCTCGAGCCTCAGCCAACTCCTGTACCCTATCTAGACAACAGTTAAGCGACTGACCAGATTCTCCACAGAATCTAACATCCAATTTATGAAGGGATACACGTGACCGTTAACTAGTCAAGACAGCCATGGAATCTTTTAAAGCAGTTTCGGAGGAATCGCTGTCCTCTTCTTCGCCGTCATCCTTAAACTTCAAGGTCCCAAGGCACAAAACTACAACCTTGCGGATACGTGCTTTTTCCTTCTTTTGCTCCTCATTCTCAATAACTGTCCTCCCGAGCCTATCCAACGACCATTCAATCTTTGTTAAGATTTTCTTATAATCTGCCGAAATATTATTGCCTTCGAACTTATCTAGCAGCGTTTTAATTTTCGTCTGTTTTCTTTAAAACTGCTTCACTATCCTGTTCAAACGTGTAGGGATAGTCTGTCTCTATAAGTGAGTTTCCGCCCTTTTCTGCTCTCAGAGCAGCCCGCAAACTAGACCTTATGTCCTCCAACTTTCCAACTTGTCGACCCCTAATCGTGAACTCAAATGATAGCTCTTCCTGATTTAACCTATTTATTTCCATGTTATTCTAGAACTCTATCTAACTGACCCGACAATGATATTTATTGCTTTATTAGGATCTAATCTATACTGATAATAGATCTAGGTGGGTACTTGATACGAATATCAGATATGAAGAAAAGACAAAGAAACAAAAATGTCCAAGTGTATTAGAAGTCAAATAAGTTCGACGTGGAGTATGCTTAGATCATCCTAAAGCCTATTGCACAGAATAAATTCATAAACGACTTATTTCGAATATCTTACCAAAGAAAAGACTTATAATAAAAACAAAAGAAAGCTGCATGTATCCTATTCGAAATCCAATATCCAGAATCAAAGATTAAATTCAATTGGAATCACACAATGTCAACTTAACTCTCAATTTAATTCACCATCGTGAAATTCAGACTCGTCACTATCTAAATTACAGATATCTATTATTCCCAGTAATTATATCTAAAATAAAAATGCAATTATACAACAAAACGCTAAATTAATTCAAACACTATTAAATTTCATTACGCAGTCGAGAAAATTGGTAAAACCCCGTCGGCATTACTTATGTTGCCCGGAATATAATCATATCAACATGTCGCTCAACGCAGTATTATCGAATTGTCTGCAATAAAACCCCAATATTTTCGAAATTATTCCCCATCAACTACTCTCTGTTTATTAGGTCAGGAACATGATCGGCTCTAAAATAGCACGCTGAATGTCGTTAACGTAGGTACTCAGCTCGGTCCACTGGAATTTCTCCAAGTATTTAAATAAATAAGTACTATATCGTCTCTCTGACTGGACCGCTTCCCCGCAACCAAATCAAAAATTACCCAAGCCAATTAGTCTTCAAAGAAACTGGTTTTAGTCTAATC